>JAMPIV010017221.1:0-87600 GCA_024509875.1 Oreohelix idahoensis
CAACAAGACCATACCAAAGGATTGTGGAGATTGCCATCATAACACCAATTTTCAAAAAGGGTGACAATCGACAGTGTGTGGAAACCATAGAGGCATATCCCTTCTCAGTGTCCCTGGTAAAATCTACTCTAGAATCCTAGAGCAGAGACTCCGACGCCTAGCTGAGCCACAATTGGATGAGGTCCAGTGCGGATTCCGAGCAAACCGAAGTACTCAAGACCTAATCTTCACACTCAGACAGCTGAGTGAAAAGGCCCTTGAGTATAAGAGTGAGATCCATCTTTTGTTTCATAGATCTGGAAAAGGCGTTTGACAGGGTCCCCTGGAGCAAACTTTGGGACTGTTTGGCAAGGAAGAATATTCCAGCACCTCTGATTCATGCTATACAGAGCTTCTACAAGTCTTGCAGAAATTATGTGAGGACAGCAAACCATAAGTCAGAAGAGTTCAGGACCACCACTGGTGTAAGACAAGGTGATATCCTATCACCTTACCTCTTCATACTCCTTATGGACGATGTCATCAAGGCATGTAAGGAGAGAACAAGAAAGTATTCAGTGGGGTACTGGAAGATGAGACAGGTCTATATTTCGGAGACTTGCATTTGCTGATGATGTTGCCCTGATTGCTAAATCAGAGGCACATCTCCAATCCAACCTGCAAGTCTGGAAGGAAGAGCTGGAGAAGAGAGGGATGGTCATAAGCAGCTCTAAAACAAAATCCATGGTGATATCACGAGAAGAAAGAAAACATCAGATTAAGCTGGGAGAACAGGTCCTGGAGCAGGTCGACCACTTTAAATACCTCGGAGCTATTATAGACCGAAAGGGAGGCATCAAAGAAGAGTTGGCCACTCGAAAAGCAGCAGCTGGGAGACTTTTTCAGGCCATAAATCGAGGATTCCTCAGCAAGAGAGAGGTTGGTAAGAAAACGAAGATGGCTGTATACCGCTCCACCTATGTCCCAGTCTTGACATATGGATGCGAGTCATGGGTAAGGACTACAACCCATAAAAGCCAGATCCAAACCTCAGAAATGAGGTATCTGAGGAAGGTGGTTGAAGTAACAAGAAGAGACATGGTACGCAACCAGACGATACGTCCAAGGCCTTAAATCCTACCCCCTGCAGACCCAAGTAGAACAGTCCCAATTAAGATGGTTTGGCCATGTCTGCAGAATGGGAGAAGATCGGATACCACGACAAGCATGGGAAACAAAGAGCCAAGGATCCAGACCTCGAGGACGACCCAGAGTCCGCTGGGAGGACAACATTAGACAATCTTTGAAGGATCGAGGACTAGAATGGAACCAGGCCAGGAGGAAGACAGCCGATAGGATAGTCTGGCGCTCTCTCTTCCAAACCTCTACACCTCATGGTAGAAGGGGAACGACTAAGTAAGTAAGTAATTTATTTCTAATGCCTAGTATCGTTTTATTTCTACAATGCTTAAACAAAAATTTCCTATCTCTCCTATTCAAATTTGTAAACACGATCTAATGACACCAGGCTATACTCCGTTTCTGCCCCCTTCAGCACTGTGTATTTTAAAAAAATCTCACGTTAATCGAAATTTTTTTCTTTTCTTAAACTGCCGTTCTCATTCATTACGAGACAACGCTTGTAGTACTACGTCCCAAAAAGCGTCAAAGTGCTGTCTGTCTACTACTTTAGCATTACTCTCTCGCTCGAAATACGTTGTGTATACGTGTTTTGGCTGTCTCGCATCCGATCATTGTGGTAATATACATTCGCATCTGCGTTACAGAAAAAGGGGTTTTCTATCGTATTTTTGAAACTAAGCTATCTCGCCAAGCACTATCGTCTGCTCGGCGCGTGACACCAAGCAGAACCAAACGCTTGTCGAAGTGTAGCATTTTCTCTCTCTCACTTTTATGCTTCCTTTATTCTTTTACACGTTTTTATTCGTACTCTCTTGCTTTGAAGGCTAGGCTTGAACTGTGACGTTAGTTTCAAGCACGCGGTAATAAAATCTATTGGCTTTGCTAGCGAGATAATTACTAGCATTTCTACAGCATACATTTGATTCCCGACTGGCCTAGTAGAAGCTGTTAGTCACTAACACACGGGCTGTTTTTTTTTACTAGCATAGGAGTAAAATCTTACAATTGGGGAAAGTTTGGCGATACATATGTGAGCGTGTTGTACATACAGATTGTATTTTACGACAAGGAGGGAAAGACGTGGGGAGGACGTGTTTGTTATTGTAATGAAGTGAGAGAAAGTACTGTGTAGTGCGCGCTAGTAATTACTATATTATGGTATAAACGTTTTATTGACTGTCTGTTTATTTCAGTTCTGGTCCCAGGTGGTACTGTGTTTTTTTTTCTTGGATTGGGCACTACGCAACCATCCAGAATTATGAGTGGCATGTAAATTCCTGTGCCCTAAGTCTACGTGTACTGCAGTCTTCAGTTAATAGCCACTAGCCAGTCCATAGTGAATAATTTAACTCACGGCATATTACAAATCACCACCTTTGGCTGATGTCATTGCCTTCCATTTTTAGAGCAACCTTGACCTACCCACTTACGCGCCGTCATCGTGGAGTATTTTTACGCCAACACCCAGTAGAAGCCAGCGATTATTCCTGTCGTCATTATCTGTAGCAGAGGTGCCTACGCCTCGCATTGTTCCTGGATAACCTGATTTCCTAGCTGAAAGTCACTTATTAGCACTTGGAGTATATATTTTAATCAGTGAATGAAATTCGCTCCAGCCAAGATTACTGGTAACTAGCTGAATTATTGGTGGCCACCCGCGATATTAAGTGTGATTCTTGGGATTTATTTACCTGTTTCCATTGGGAGCTTAACTCCGTATTCCGAGGATCTAATACCTTAGGTGGAACAGAGTGATTTTTTCCTAGCAGAGTAGGAGAGTACCTGACAAGCTTTAGTGCCCTAAAAGGATTCGGCCGCTGTCATTGTTTTGATAGCTAGGGGCCTAACCCCTTTATTTTGACATTTAAGCGTGTCAGTAAGAGTGTGCGTGGAGGGGTAGCGAGGCGAGGTTTGGCGTGTGTGCGTTTGAGCCTATTCGTGTGTTAAAGAGTGTGTTGATCATAATTTCTGTACTTGAGGATTTTTATGTATCCCTGTAGCCGCCATACACTGTGAAGGCATACAGGTGGGGGTTTATTTTTTTGTTCATGCTGTGGTATCGTTTTTTTGTGTTTAATAAACGTAGATGTGGCCCAACCACGCTTTAGAAGTCATAGCTCTTCTCATAATTTCATTAGTGACTCTATTCTCATCTATTTTCACATCTTTGCATTCATACTCTGTCTGAACATAATTTATTCTCAAATTATACCCTACTTTGACAGGCGTGTGAAGGAGTGTCAATGACCGGCATTTTGACTAAATAACCTGAACGGCTCCTGAGATAAACCCTCTGTGGATGAGAAGGAGAGAAGCTCCTGATCCGGTTTGAAGGAAAGTCCACAAGCTCCCCAGCCTCGCAATAACATGTCATTGGGCCGAAGGGCTGAAAGCCCAAGTGCCGCTGGTTAAGAAAAAAATTTTTTTGTCTTGCATCTGATTAAGGCTGAGGAACAGAAGAGCCAAGTCATTTGCAAAATCTAGATCATCTAGCTGTTTAGCCAGATTCCACTGGATTCCATTTCTGTTGTGTGATGTCGATAGTGTTTGTTGAAGTCTGTATGGTCAAAAGCTTTTTATAGGATGGGGTAACAAGCCCCAAGCCCAACCCTCCTTAGTCGCTTTTACGACTTGCCTGGTAGGGTACAGTGTTACTATTCTTTGCTTCCCTTTCGGGCGCTGGTAACACACGGGTGAAATCAGTAAGTACGTTGTCTAGTTAACTGTCATTAACCGAATGTGTATGTCTGTGTTAGTGTGAGTAAGTGCATGTTTATCCAAGTCATTGTTCACTAGAACAGGATGGTACGTTTCTCTCATTACTGAAATAAATTTCCAGTTCGGAATAAATTACGACAACGTCGACAACACTGACGCTGTGTCTGGTGTGTCAACTTGCAGCCCGTCATTTCATGTCACAAAAAGAGGAGTGTATCTGTTCAAGGTGTCTATGAAACCTATTCTAGAGAACCGGAACTATAAGGATGTCGGACTTAAAACACAGGATATAACTGTCACAGTGGGTGAGAGACATTCACGTCAAGTTGTCATTATTATTATTTTAATCATGTACACAAATAATACATTCACACAAAGTACAAATATATTGAATCATTTGTGGGGAAGTAGAGCAGTCTATTGTGCAGCAGTTGAAAAGAAGAAACAGGAAAAACTCAGTGATGCAAGAAGAAAATAATGAATATTGGTTCATTCATGTTGTAACTGGTCAAGCAATGTTATTATTACATCACAATGCCATCAACAACTTTATCACTACCACATTGTCCTGAATGAAATAAATCGTTTATTATTCTCATTTTACGCTTCTTTAGAACAATGGAATGGCTATTGTGGTGATGGGGTGTACATAGGTAGGAAAGAGATGTGCAGATTTCACAACGACAATAATGATACACCTCCACCATTAAGCTAGCTCTCTAGCTCAACATCAGCTGCCATGAAAAACTTCAGCAATATTCTGCGGGGACAAATCTATCAAAAACACAACATCACTTCTCTTCCACCACAGTCGACCTTTTTCTGTTTTGCTAATCGCCGCTGGTCGTCAACTAACTAAAAAATAAATCCCTTTCAAAATTAGTTCCCTGCTACAAATGCTTACCAAAATACGTGATCTTCTTTCACCCACCTCACAGACTATCGTCTACTTCCACAACACATTCGCTCAACTCAACACCAGCTCACAGCATCACATATTGTTAAGTTAAAAACAGCAAGAGTGTACTAAGGCTCTAAGACTAACCATAAAAACTTGTAAATACCTAATATAGCCCTCGAAGGAGCTGAGGACCTTTCATACATACAAACAAACACTCAGAACCACTCCTTGACACATGTTACAAGAAAGCCTGTATCAAAGCACTCCATGTACCCATCCAGATGTTGTTGCTGTAGCATTTTTTTATGTGATGATGCTGCCAGCCTCAAGCACAGCCTCACATTAGTCACATCTTAGATGTGCCTCCTCAGAGAATCCCAATAACCAAACACGTTAAACAGCAACATTATCATTCTTTGAAAATCCCAATAACTATATAAGGTAAAAAGGCAATATTATCTTACTTACTTACTTAGTCGTTCCCTTTCTACCGTGAGGTGTAGAGGTTTGGAAGAGAGAGTGCCAGACTATCCTATCGGCTGTCTTCCTCCTGGCCTGGTTCCATTCTAGTCCTCGGTCCTTCAAAGATTGTCTACTGTTGTTCTCCCAGCGGACTCTGAGTCGTCCTGGGGGTATGGATCCCTGGCTCTTTGTTTCCCATGCTTGTCGTGGTAGCCGGTCTTCTCCCATTCTGCAGACATGACCAGACCATCTTAATTGGGACTGTTCTACTTGGGTCTGCAGAGGATGGGATTTTAGGCCTTGACGTATCGTCTGGTTGCGGACCATGTCTCTTCTTGTTACTTCAACCACCTTCCTCGGATACCTCATTTCTGAGGTTTGGATCTGGCTTTTGTGGGTTGTAGTCATTGCCCATGACTCGCATCCATATGTCAAGACTGGGACATAAGTGAAGCGGTATACAGCCATCTTCGTTTTCTTACCAACCTCTCTCTTGCTGAGGAATCCTCGATTTATGGCCTGAAATAGTCTCCCAGCTACTGCTTTTCGAGTGGCCAACTCTTCTTTGATGCCTCCCTTTCGGTCTATAATAGTTCCGAGGTATTTAAAGTGGTCGACCTGCTCCAGGACCTGTTCTCCCAGCTTAATCTGGTGTCTTCTTTCTTCTCGTGATATCACCATTGATTTTGTTTTAGAGCTGCTTATGACCATCCCTCTCTTCTCCAGCTCTTCCTTCCAGACTTGCAGGTTGGATTGGAGATGTGCCTCTGATTTAGCAATCAGGGCAACATCATCAGCAAATGCCAGCTCTGAAATACAGACCTGTCTCATCTTCCAGTAACCGATTGAATACTTTCTTGTTCTCTCCTTACATGCCTTGATGACATCGTCAATGAGGAGTATGAAAAGATAAGGTGACAGGATATCACCTTGTCTTACACCAGTGGTGGTCCTGAACTCTTCTGACTTATGGTTTGCTGCCCTCACATAATTTATGCAAGACCTGTAGAAGCTCTATATAGCATGAATCAGAGGTGCTGGAATGTTCTTCCTTGCCAAACAGTCCCAAAGTTTGCTCCAGGGGATCCTGTCAAACGCCTTTTCCAGATCTATGAAACAAGGATGGATCTCACTCTTATACTCAACCTCAAGGGCCTTTTCACTCAGCTGTCTGAGTGCGAAGATTAGGTCTTGAGTACTTCGATTTGCTCGGAATCCGCACCGCACATCATCCAATTGTGGCTCAGCTAGGCGTCTGAGTCTCTGCTCTAGGATTCTAGAGTAGATTTTACCAGGGACACTGAGAAGGAATATGCCTCTATAGTCTCCCCATTGTCGATTGTCACCCTTTTTGAAAATTAGTGTTATGATGGCAATCTCCCAATCCTTTAGTATGGTCTTGTTGCACCACGCTGCCTGTAGGACCCTTAAGAGTAATAGGTCGCCTGACGCTCCAATGTACTTAACCATTTCTGGTGTTATACCATCATGCCCTGCTGCTTTGCCCATCTTGATTTTGTCCAGTGCTGCCTTCAGTTCTTCCATCTTTATGTCATATTCACCATCATTGGTTTTCTCTTCTGTGCTAGTGGTTATCATTTCTGATGCTTCACCATGCTCACCATCCAGGAGTTCTGAGAAATATTCTTTCCATCTATCCAATACTTCCTTCGGGGCAGTAAGCAACCTGCCTTGCTTGTCCTTTATAAATTTGAGAGGGCATTGTTTTTCCTTCCTCAATATCATCATTCTTTGAAAATCCCAATAACTATGTAAGGTAAAAAGGCAATATTGTAATTTTTTTAGAATTCCAATAAAAAGGCAATATTATCATTCATTGAAAATCCCAATAACTATAAAAGGTAAACAGGCAATATTATCATTCTCAGCGTGTCTCAATATTCAAACAGGGTTTAAAAAAATAGTTATCCTTGGAGACTCTTAATAACCTTACACAGAGAACAGGAATATTGTCATCGTTACAGACTCTTAATCATCATATATAGTGAATTGCAATACTGTAATGTCATAATATCACTTATTATCCTCATAGTGTACTATTTGTTGTGACAAATGTCATTATACGTGTAATCACCATCATCATTATCATAATAATTATTACTCTTATTGACATTCTCCTGGTCTTCAAATTCGTGAAGAACGTGACGACACGTCTGTACGTGTCCTTTTGTGTGATCTCTCACACCGTCAACCCTCCGGCAATATCCTTTCTTTTTCTTCATTTTTCTCACTCATCGCTTTTATTTGGCATAAATCATGCCTTTTCATTCGTTATTTTTATTATTTTGCTCTATGCTGGACATAGCATGGTGAATTCTCTAATATGCCACTCCCCTATGGCAGTATTTGCTATAGGAGTAATGCGTATCTTATTGTTTCACACTCCACTCCAAGACTTTGGTTACGATTCGCCAGGTTTGGTGACCCGGTCAGCGATAAAATTGTATCGCCTAATCTGTCTGAACACATGTGGAAACGTGGCCGTCAAACATTTGACCCCATTGGGAAGCGGCTGATCGTGGCGTTGGCACGCAGATTATTCTGATAAACAGAGGTGTGCCGGAAGTCTTAGGTAACGATATGACTTCACTGTGTAAGAGGTCACGCGTGTATATTAAATTTAATATTTTCAAATACGCGTGGGATGAGTAATGATAAACTTCCCCACCCAAACAGCGCTAGATAGACTGGATTGGTTCGCCAGAATCTACTATGATTTAATTGGAACTTTCGGCGGAAACACAGCTGGGATTTGAAACTAAGGATTGTGAGATATAATCTAACAAACTCGGAGTCACAACACACAGACTGCATCGCAGCGTCAACTAAACACCTCCTACAAGCCAGAAGAAACAGGACAGGACTTACAATTTCACAACTCTAAGTACCAGATCGAGTGTTGGGCAACTTTGGAATTCACAAGTAAACCCACCATTTTCATACAAGACTGGAAACTTGGGAATTCTATCACAAGAAGTCATAAGAGGAATTATAGATTTCCAGACCAAGTGTTTTACTAGTCATAAGAGGAATTATAGATTTCTAGACCAAGTGTCTCACCTGTCATAAGAGGAATTACAGATTTCCAGACCAAGTGAAACACCCGTCATAAGAGGAATTGCTCAAACTTAAGTGATTCGAACAGTATCTAAATACAGGGCTGTGGGTCCATTCTAAATGTGTGCCAGGAGACGTGTGTATTCCCAAAATTTTGGGGTAAGTATAAACAAATTATTTACTAATGTAAATTCTACAGGTTTCTTGCTAAGTGGTTATATATGAGGCTGGCAACCGCAACATATAAAAATAGTATATTCATGAACCACTGCTGCAAAAGCTAGTGATTGTTTCTGACTAGTCATGCGGGGAAACCCGACATCAGAGATGACCTAGACTCAGACAGGTGTAAGGACGAGTAATGAGTGATGATTACATCACATGTGTCTAAAGTGTATAGAATCATTTTGTGAGATTTATATACCTTTTTTAAAGTAATTCAGGCAAATCATTATTCATGCACTCCAGACGCAATTTCCTAGTTGACATCCAGAAGGATATTGGTGAATTTTCATCCTATTCCCTGAGTTACATTGTGTGCTCGGGAATTTAATTCTTCTGAGAGGTTAACATTCGTGGGTGGAACGCGTGAAAACGGGCCTGTTAGTTTGTGGAAAACAAATTTACTGAGGCATTTGTTTATTTCTAATTTGTCACAGTTCGTGGTTACAAGACATCAGACTTAAGTACTGAAGTTCCTACGCCACTAGTGTATTTTACCCCCGTCTTACGGCAGTTCTCCTCATATACTTATAGTGTGAGAGAAGAGTATCACCACCAACCGCCTACAGTGGACGAATTATGTGGAGAAGTGTACTCATCACCAAAAAGAAGTGACGGAAACCACGGCTGCAGGACTCATCTGCAGTTAAGTTGTGTGTAACAGGCTACAGCAAAAATTACGGACATTCTTATTAACGCCCTACCAAAACCTCAATGAGGTAAAATTTAATATAACTTTCACCCCATTTAATCCCCATTTTAACTTGTTGAACTAATTGACTATTAAATTTGTTGTATGTTATTTTACACTAAACAATAATAGTTGATTCAGTTTATATGTACGAAAGCAAACGTATGAGAAAATTTATCTTGATAAATACATATATATAAATATAGAGCAATTAATTATAAGAGGGCATTCGTTGGATTATTCCAACTGGGGGCTTGACGGGCCAGAAACATAGCATAACCCTTCAAAAAAGGCGACGGACCAGATAATAAGTTAACAAATTTGTTCAGCCCTTAAGCAGCGTTTTGTTCTTGACTTCTGGGAATATCTTGTGAAGGCTCCCCTAAGGTAGAAACGTCATTCATCTTCTATCTACATCTTTGCCAAGAGTAATCTTGCGCGAAGATAGATACCTTGGACGACCTACTTTTAGATACGCTTGCCTGGTGACCAATAGTGGATCACAACTGCAAAGTAAGGGGAGGCAATCCCATGACAATTGGGTGACTCGAACCGGGATATAGAACTCGTACACGCATAATAATTTTTGATAAATCACAAGTGCGGACCTCGTTTTTATTATAGTACTACTGTCTATTTATTTCCCTAGAATACTGACAGAAATTTTAGATTTACTAAAAGAGTATTGTTAGTTTAGTTTAGATAGATCGGCTCATACGTGTTGCATAATTAAATAAATAAGGTGAAATATTTTAAGAGTAAAGTTAATTGATAAAATAAATCTAAAACTTCTCTAAAATTAATGGGTAAGGAAAAGAATTGTCCATTTGCTGAAGCCTAATTTATGTTTGTTGTCAATGTTGTGCATTTTATAATTTTAGTCAGCCAGTATTTTGAACTTAGCCGCTAATTTTATTTTAGACAAGTAGCAATTGCAATTTTCGTGTCGCCTGTAATCACTCTCCTGACACAGCATGGCCGAATCACAAAATCTCTATACTTTTTATTTAAATGTTGCTAAAGAGATAAGCTAATCAGGCAAATAATTATCTGCTTTTATTGCCACTTCGGCGAAAGAGGCCAAAGCAGAACAGGAAGCCGAGAAAGCCATGGCCAGAGAAGAAAGAAGATTAGAAAGTGAAGAGCAGGAAAAACAACGGGAACACGAAAAACGAGAAGGAAAAGCAGAGAGCTTTTGAGGAGCAGACAAGATCTTTTGAGGAGCAGAAGGCTTAAAAGCAAAGAGCTTTTGAGACGGAACAGGCTGACAGATTACAGGCCGAAAAGGAGCCCGAAAGAGCCCAAGCAGAAAAGAAGGAACAGGCCGACAGAGCTCATGCCCTCAGACTTAAAGAACTAGAGACTGAAGGAAGAAGAAACGAATCCACTTCTAGCACTAATGGGTCCTGGAGCTCTCAGTGATGGGGTAAATATATCTCACGGGGTAGTTCCTAGCGCGGTCTCTTTTCAGTTAGATGCTTACTCAGAAACTTCCGAGGAAATTGAGATTTATTTTGCTAGATTTGAGTCTTTAGCTGCCACCTATGGTTTAGATAGAGAGAGATACAACATGAAGCTATCTCAGAGTCTGCGAAGAGCTGCATACGACGTCTTCTTCAAAATGGCACCGGAAGATAATAACAATTATGATTTGTTGAAGAAAGCCCTGTTGCAACGTTTTGTGCTGAATGCGCAAACTTTTCAGTGCAAATTCCGGGAAGCCAAGATGCAAAAAGTCGAATCGTACAAGCAGTTGGCTACACGTTTGGCAATGTACTTGGAGAAGTGGGGATCACTAAGCGCCTTCAACGAATCGTACGATGGATTACAAGAAATTATTATCGTGGAGCAGTTTAAGGACTCGCTCACCCCAGACATGAGACGGTTTCTGGCTGAGCATGGGGCCGAAACTCTTGATCAGTTGGTACTGTTTGCTGATCGGTACCACAGCGCCCAGTCGGAAGTGAAACCGACTAAAAGGCGCCAACATGATAATCACCCCAAACGAGAGGAGCGCCCCTTCACTGACTCCAAGAGTACGACCACCACCTCACGCAACACGACACAACAGCAATGTTAAGGTATGTCCGTCCGTTCGTTTATTTCAATGTATTAAAAGAGTTTGTCTGCAATTGATATATGTAAAGAATCACTCTTCCAAGATGTGTCTATATGAGTGTTAGATCACTTGTATACAACAAAAGTGTCACGCGAATGTTTTATTCGTGGGTATGCAAAAAACCGCACTGTATCGTCCCTGTATTATAAATGCAGTGTTCTCTCACAAGTGATAACGAATTAGTAATATCACAGATAGGCCCCAACAGCTCACAGATAATTAGGTATGAAGCCAATGCTGGTCCGGTAAAATAAACAACAGTATTTATTGAAAACTCATGATCAATGAGACATGATGAGCCGTCATTAGGTAATGTCGTTCCGTCCATTCGTAACATAGTATTCTACCCATTGACGGTAGTACGTTTTTGCTTCTTTCTCATAATACATCTTTATACGTATATGTATAAAATATTTCCGTGCTATTCTCACGTAACTTCTGCTTAAATTCTTTTAAACTTCATTAGCATGGATTCCTCAAAGTTAGTACACACTAGCGACAAGGCAGGATCATTAAGAACTCCGATTTTTACGGTGTATAGACCTACCCGTCCATAAATGTGTATACATCAACTTATACACTTAAAACAGTACTCATCCTGTCGTGTATTTCTATTCCATGCATGGATACCCATAATCTCTCCACGGGTGTTTTCAGATCACCAGCAAAACAATGCTGTTCCCGTCTTGTTTATTTCTTGGGTCCATTTTTTTCTCTACGTCATTGTTTCAACCCACAAAACTCCTACGTCATCCTTTTTTACTGCGTGCATGAATAATGCACCTAAGTGTACTATTCACACATCGTCCAATATTTTCACCAAACTCAACTCAGCGCTCTTTGATGCACAACAACAAAATGTTGTAAAAAACCATACGCAACAATTACCCCCTACCACCGTTAATAAGAAAGACACGCAGTTTCTTTTTTTTTCAAAGATATACCACTTAAGGTAATAATAAAAAATACCAACATAATACTATCCTAAGTAAGTCTAAGTCAGCTAATTTCTCATAACATTATCAATCAGTCGTCGATGAGATGAAACGGTGATAAACCAGTCATATAATCTACTGCCTTATGAATAAAATCCAAGTAGGAAGTAATAATATGACTAAAACAAAACAAATTACGGGAAATCAACACCGCCCTCTATTACCTCTAAACTAATCAATAATACTAGAACCAAAACTCACATAATATGATTACATCTAATAGGAATACCTACCCATATGAAAATGATTGCAATAATGTGTACCTCACCATATATAGAGTACACTATAATTCCCATACATGTTAATTCTTGACCAAACCCCAAAAGATAGCAAGTACATGCATAAATTGGTCCCCAAATTACCTATTTCAATGCCCCTAGGAACCTCTATAATATACACTCAAAAAATTCATCACTATTAAATATCATTGCCGTACAGTCATATTACAGTACACTGTATGTGCACCTTACACCCTAAACACTAAAGTGTGTTCCGGATAAAACCAATAAAAATTCAATGTCCCAATTACATCACCACTACTGTTGACCATGCACTAACTGTCATTAAAAACTTGTGTACTGTCTTCCTGAGGGCACCTCGTCAGCACTTCTGCCACCACATTGTCGGACCCTCGAATTGCTTGAATAGTATAATTATACGGCTGCATCAGAGCGAATAACGGGCTGCTCGGGCGCATTTATGGTTCTTAGTCTTGAAATACGCCAAAGCCTTCTGATCTGACTGTGTTACGAAAGGTACACCCAACAGATACTTCTCTAATTTGGTTACTGCCCAGACCACAGCGAGAAGTTCCTTCTCCAAAACCGAATAATTCATTTCCGCCTTGTTTAACTTTCTTGAAATGTAAGTGATCGGAGGAAGATGTCCATCAAATTGTTGAAGCAATACAGCACCAACGCCCTTGGACGAAGCGTCTGTTCGAAGAGTATAAAAATTATTAAGCCTGGGTAGTTTTAAAATCGGTGGGGATGAAAACAAATCTTTAATTTGCATTCTGGAGTCCACCTAATTACATTAGGAGCCCCTTTCCTAAGTAGAGTGGACAGATCTGATGTAATTGAAGATAAGTTAGGAATAAATTTACCATAATATTATACTAGTCCTAACACACTACGGACTTGTTTTTTTTTTCCTAGCAATGGAAAGATTTAGAATCTTGGAAACATTCTGCTCCAAAGTTTGAAGATTCCCATGACCAATCTTATGACCTAGAAAAGTAATCTCAGAGAATCCAATATACACGTTAGATGGTCTAGCAGATAACCCAGCAGATCTGAGCGTGGACAATAGAGAGTGTAAACCGTGAAAGTGTTCTTCCCAAGTGTTGCTAAAGAAACAAATATCATCTATGTACGAGATTATATCTTGTCTATGGAAGAAGAGAATTCTCATCATTCTAGTGAACGTAGCAGGTGCATTCATCAGTCCAAAACACATAAAATTGAACTGGAACAAACCTCTGGGAGTAGCAAAAGCTGTAAAATGTTTACATCTTTCAGCCAACGGAACCTGCCGATAACCCTTTGACAGATCGAACTTACTGAAATATACTGCATCTGCCAATTTTGGTAAAAGATCATTCAATAATGGTAACGATTCGGTGTCAAAAATTGTGACCTGATTTATTTTCTGAAATTAATGCAGTGCCGAATGTTATTGTCTTTTTTTCTTATTACAACCATGGGAAAAGCAAAATTACTTTGAGAAGAACTGATTATACCTAATTGAAGCATGTCATCTATTTCTTTGTTTATTTTGTCTTGAAAGTGTAATGGTATCGGGTATGGGCGCACTCTAATAGCCTTTTCATCATTTAAAATGATATCATGTGTGATGACATTTGTTTTACCTGGTATGTCTGTAAGTACATCCTGAAACGAATGTAATAATTCGGATACATGTGTTTTGTTCTCAAGTGTAAGATTAGGACAGTTTCGGTAGGTTGTACCGGTAGACTAGGAAACGTCATTGATACAGCCGGGAAAGAAGATTCTTCTTCCTGAATAACTGATAAAAACGCCCAACTCGTTGTATGGGAACCTACATTATCAACAGCGTGAAAGACTCCCTGAAGATATTCAGGTCTTGAGTGAAACTCTTTCAACATGTTAATGTGAAAAATCTTTCTTTGTTTCTTAACATCAAGGACGTAATCGACATCCGAAATACGTGACAGAATCTTGAATGGACCACACCAGGTTATCAGTAGTCGATTCTGTTTGCTCGGTAAAAGTACGAATGCTTCGTCGCCTGGTACAAGAAGACGAAGACGTCTTGAGTGATTCTGTAACATACGAGCTTTTTCTTTAGCTCTCTCCGATGCATCTGTTGCCAGCTGGCATGCATCCATGATTTTTTTCCTAAGATTTACAACATACTCGTAAGACGATTGAGTTTCTTGCGACAAGGAAGAATCAATCAACAAGTCTTTGATCAAGGACAATGGACCTCTGGGTTGAGCACCAAATACAAGGTGAAATGGACTGAAACCTGTATGCTCATTCGGTATTTCACGATATGCAAAAAGTACTGCTGGTAAAACTCGGTCCCACTCTTTAGGAAAATCAATTATATTCTTTCCTAACATGTGTTTTATTGATCGATTTAGACGCTGCACCATCCCGTTCGAGGCGGCGTGATATACGGAACTCATATATCTGTCTATATGAAACATTGCCATAACCTCAGTCATTGCACCTGACACAAACTGAGAACCTCTGTCCGACAACAGTTTTCTAGGAAATCCGATTCTAGTAAAGATATGAAACAAAGCATCAGCTACATCATGCGTAGTAATGTTCTTGAGTGGCATAGCCTCTGGCCAACGCGTGCACAAACACACAAGTTAGTACATATCTATAACCTCGTGTCGATGCAATAGGTACTGGACCAATAATGTCAACTGCCATTTTTTCAAATGGACGAACCGGAATATCGGCTGCTTGAATGGGAGCCAAATGACGTTCCCCACTAAACTTCACCTCCTGATACGTAACACAAGAACGGCAAAACATCGCAATGTCTTTCGACATTCCCGGCCAGAAAAAAGATGCCAGAATTCTAGATCTAGTACGAGAGTATCCCATATGACCCGCACAACGGGAGTCGTGAGCATGACTCAAGATATAGGATCTCATTACCTTAGGCACCATGATCTGAGTAGTAATATGACAAGATTTACTATCTCTGAATCTTCGCACTAATATGTCATTTACGATAGTATACCATTGTTTGTGAGAAGTATGACCATTTGTATCATCACGTTGTACTAAATTAAAAAATTTATTTAATGAAACATCACTGTTTTGTAAAGTAGAAAAAACTTCCTTGCTGATGTTGCTGTGTAACACATCATCATTAACTACTGGTACAACATTATGTTGAGACTGCTCCTGTGCTCGAGTAACTACAACATTAGCCCTGTGTACGTGTTCTCGTTCCCAATCATTTATTTGCTCAAGAGTACTCTTTAAAACCGTGAATGCGACCGAGAACTAAATCGCAAACTGGATTCGGCAACAAACACACTTTTATTTGCCCCGTAAAAAAGGGCGTTGCGATATGAACCACAGAAGTTTGAAATTGTTCAATCCTACCACCAAATGTTATGCACTTAACCCATGTGCCTGTAGAACAAGAAGTATCAACCACACATTGTCGCACGCCTACCGTCGTGCAACCTGAATCCTTTAATACAGTTACTGGCATGCCATTAAGTAAGCCCTTGTGAAACTCTAAAGACCCGGTTCCTTCATGAGCTGACATAGCAGGTAACGCCGGCAATGGGTGTCCACATCTCAGTCTGGATACCACGTCAGGCTGAAATAGATTCTTGCACTCAAAACATTCTTCCGCATTACCAAAGTCAAATGAACAGCAAGCATTTGCTTGACTAACAGCGTTGTTATTATTTGTAATATCATTTTCTGCCCTCTGTACCGAGTTTCCATGATGAGCAGAGCGATGCGAACTATTTGAACGAAATGCACTGCCATTACCTTGATTATTGCCATAAAAATTTCTTCTGTAATTCTGAGAATAACGAGATCTAATATTAATTTTACCGTGTTGATTATTTAGTTGTCAATTTCCTCTCTCTCTCTCTCTCTCTCTCTCTCTCTCTCTCTCTCTCTCTCTCTCTCTCTCTCTCTCTCTCTCTCTCTGTCCAAAATCCTCTTGATGAACATTATCATTTCGTTTATTTCTCCATCTTCGGAACTCTGGTGATTTATTTCTATTTCCAACTGTAAATTGAGAATAATTTCTCAGATGCTTGATATTTGGACCTGACCTGGCATTTCTAAGTCGAAACTCATTACTATCGTTCGATCTAAATCTACCCTGTCTGCTGTTGACAGTAGCAGCACCAGCTGACTGCACAGATTCATGCAACTTATTGCTTCTAACATTCAAACCAGGATGAGCGATTGTAAACTGGCGCCCAAGAATTTCAACCTCTGACAACGATTTAGGGTTCTGCTCCTGCAAAAACGGTTAAACATTATCGCTTACTGAGGATAATACTTTATCCCGCAGTATTAGATCAGCAAAATTCTCAAAACTGTGATTAATTGACTCGAGTTCCACCCATCTATTAAACGCCAAACGAGTATCAGATATAAACTGACCAAAATCTTTCCCCGTTTCCGGTGATAACTCCTTAAAACGCTTCCTATAACCTTCAGCCGTAAGTTAAAATTTTTTAAGCAAAGTAGCTCTTGCTTCATCATAGTTTTGTTTACCACTATCTAAAGACGCGACCGCACTTAACGCCTCTCCAGAAAAAAAATTCATAACTTTGCTACACCACATACTTTTATCAATTTTATATTCTGTGCATACTAATTGAAATCTTGACAAAAAGAACGCAATATCGTCGACCCCTGGTTTAAACATTGGCAAATGAATTTTAATGTCACCTTTTTGACCATCATTGTGAGTATGTGATTGACTAGTAGCATTTCCATTTTGCAACTTCTGTCTTTCAATTTCTAATTGCATCATTCTCTCTTCATATTGTCTCCTTTTCTCATTTTTTTCGATCTCCGAGAGTTTATCTCTCTCTTCGTCTTGCCTCCTTTTTTCATTACCTTCCATTTCCAACCGTTTCATACGTTCCTGGTTAGTTAATTCTCTATCTTTTAATTCTAACTGACGTTTCTCTCTTTTCTGCGCCTCTTTATATTATGTTTGAGCAAAATCTTGTAATTTGTCTCCTGATAAACCAAAAATTTTACCCTGTTTAATAAAGTATTCCGCCGTCGACATTTCAGAATCTGAATTAATATATTTACCTCATCAAATAAACTGTAGTATTCCAATTAATATTTTATATTCGTCACCTTATCGATACTCATTACTGAAGATTGATCATCTTTTATTTAATAAAAATGCAGCTATAAATCAATCAACTAAGAAATTATAAAAGATAATATTAAATTATAAAACATAGAATGAGCAATGAAGAGAATCAATTACAGAGAAATATACACGTTAGCAATGACAATCACCGCACATAAACAATTAAAGAAAAGATAGTATCGTAAAGAACCACGGAGTCAACACAAAATTCTACACCATTCCAGTAGCCCCAAAGAAACTTGCTATAAGCCTTTGCAATTTATCTACCCAAAATCAACCTAGGAAAACACCCCAGGACACCTATGACGAAGAACAAGCATATTACGAATTAAAGTGACAAAAGAAAGGTGCTCACTAATAATAATTAGGATACTGAAACCACAATAACAATGTCTACTTATCTGCGGGAATCCCAAATACTCCTCGTAAAGCATTCGATCCAACACGGGTTATGAAATTCATACAACTGGATCCTAACAACCACAGTAATTTCCTCTGGTTGAAAGTACTTGTTACCGAATGACGCCAATCACTGTAACCTCCGCAGGTACACAGCAGGACTTGAAAATGGAAATCGAAAACTGTAGCATCATTCCCGGTACAACTATGATTCTTCTCTGGTGACTTGAATATGTACATCACAAGCACGTTGACCTTCCAAGTCAAGGTTACGACTTTGTCCTAACGATCGATTGATTGAGATGCAACAAGTGTCAGTGTTTCAAAGTACGTGGCAATCAATTGAGCTCAACATATCTGAACTTTCTAGAACGGGAAGGTACATTATACTGGCCACCATGTTAAGGTATGTCCGCCCGTTCGTTTATTTCAGTGTATTAAAAGAGTTTGTCTGCAATTAATATATGTATACAATCACTCTTCCAAGATGTGTCTATATGAGTGTTAGATCACTTGTATACAACAAAAGTGTCACGCGAATGTTTTATTCGTGGGTATGCAAAAAACCGCACTGTATCGTCCCTGTATTATAAATGCAGTGTTCTCTCACAAGGGATAACGAATTAGTAATATCACAGATAGGCCCCCAACAGCTCACAGATAATTAGGTATGAAGCCAATGCTGGTCCGGTAAAATAAACAACAGTATATATTGAAAACTCATGATCAATGAGACATTATGAGCAGTCATTAGGTAATGTCGTTCCGTCCATTCGTAACATAGTATTCTACCCATTGACGGTAGTACTTTTTTGCTTCTTTCTCATAATACATCTTTATACGTATATGTATACAACATTTCCGTGCTATTCTCACGTAACTCCTGCTTAAATTCTTTTAAACTTCATTAGCATGGATTCCTCAAAGTTAGTACACACTAGCAACAAGGCAGGATCATTAATAACTCCGTTTTTTACGGGGTATAGACCTACCCGTCCATAAATGTATATACATCAACTTATACATTTAAAACAGTACTCGTCATGTCGTGTATTTCTATTCCATGCATGAATAGGCCTACCCATAATCTCTCCACGGGTTTTTCAGATCACCCACAAAACAATGCTGTTCCCGTCTTGTTTATTTCTTGGGTTCATTTTTTCTCTTCGTCATTGTTTCAACCCACAAAACTCCTACGTCATCTTTTTTTTTACTGCGTGCATGAATAATGCACCTAAGTGTACTATTCACACATCTTCCAATGTTTTCACCAAACTCAACTCAGCGCTCTTTGATGCGCAACAACAAAATGTTGTAAAAAACCATACGCAACAAGCAACAACAACCAAATGATCACCATAGGCAGAACTGGAAGGCGATAGTGGAAGGCGTGCAAATTAGACACGCGCTTCACATCGGACTGTAAGAGGCCTAAGGCAGGCCCTTTTAATGTCGCATGTCTGATCAGGGGGCCGATAGGGAAACATGACCCCCAGGCATATGAACAAAAACTCCAGCCACCCTTCTATTACTGAGCAAGTAACCGTGGGTAACCAAACCATACGGTGCCTCTATGATTCGGGTCTTGAATACTCCGCTTTAGTTTCCCCATCTTTGATGAAGGCCCACCAATACACTGGTGAAACTGTAGAAATACAGGGGCCCCGGAAGAGCATAAAGCCTATGACTCTTCCAGTTGCAGAAATTTATGTTTCAACCCGATATGTACGGGGAAAAATCTATGCTGCAATAGTAGACGATCTTGTCTGCACTCTCATCTTAGAGAAGAAATAAGTGTTTCTTGGAGATCTCGCACGTGGCTCTAAGTCAACACAAGAGAGAGAGAGAGAGAGAGAGAGAGAGGAAACGCCCACGCGGCCCTTGAGCTCTTATCTCTAAACAGCCTGAATATTTCAGAGCTGAAGCAGGCACAAAGGACCGATAAAACCCTAAAGCCTTTCTTTACCAGGTTGTATGGAAATTACTCCCATACTCTTCAGGAAGCATTTTACAGGGAGGAAGGCTTGGTTTACAGACGGGTGGGGAATAAGAGACAGTTAGTTGCCCCCCTACCATTTCGCACCCGCCTGATGCAGAAAATGCATTCCACCCTGCCCTATCCCATTAACTGTTCATATGCCCTGGAGGAAAATGTATCTCTGAATCACTTCTTGCCAGGAATGCGAAAGGAAATTCGACAGTTCTTAAGAGATTGCTCGGTTCACCATCACCCGGACAACCAGAAGGATGAAACTACCAAGAAAGAGTTTGAGCAGAGTACCCAACAGTCAACATTGGATAACTCGTACCTCAAATCAACATTTCTGTCTAGCAAAGCAGAGTTACGCCAAGCGCAGAAGGACGATATTACCCATGTGCCATACTCTGAACAGAGTCGGATAGAAAGAACCTATGCTTGAGCTGGAACTTTCTACACCGAGGAGGGAATTATTAATCGACGGACTAGGCAAGAGAAGCAACTCTTAGTGCCCCTCCCTTTAAGACCCTCCGTTTACTTCTGGCCCAACCGAAGGAAAGACGTTCGTCAGTACGTATTAAACTGTTCACATTGCCAAGCGAGAAGTTTAAACACTCGCCAACGAGATAATGAGGAGAAGAGCACTGTCATTCAGAACAGTAAGACAGGAAGGCACACACTTCACAAAAGTTCACGTCCAAACCTGAATATTTAATTAAATATCTTTGGTGAGTAGGTATGTGACGACACGTCTGTACGTGTCATTTTGTGTGATCTTTCACACCTTTAACCCTTCGGCAGTATCATTTCTTTTTCTTCATTTTTCTCACATAGCTTTTATTTGGCATAAATCATGCCTTTTCATTCGTTATTTTTACTATTTTGCTCTATGCTGGACATAGCATGGTGAATTCTCTAACACGCCACTCCCCTATGACAGTATTTGCTATGGGAGTAATGCGTATCTTATTTTTTCACACTCCACTCCCAGACTTTCTTTATGATTCGCCAGGTTTGGTGACCCGGTCAGCGATAATATGTTATCGCCTAATCTGTCCGAACACACGTGGAAACGGGGCCGTCAAACATTTGACCCCATTGGGAAGCGGCTGATCATGTTGACACAAGCCGGTATTGTGATCAGATGAAAGAAGACCACACGGCTGTACAGACATCTGTCTGGCGTAGGCAGGCAGATTATTTTGATAAACAGAGGTGTGCCGGAAGTCTTAGGTAACGATATGACATCACTGTGTAAGAGGGCAACGTGTATATTAAATTTAATATTTTCAAATACGCGTGGGATTGGTAATGAAAAACTTCCCCACCCAAACAGTCCTGGATAGATTGGATTGGTTCGCCAGAATCTACTATGATTTGATTAGAACTTTCAGCGGAAACACAGCTGGGATTTGAAACTAAGGATTGTGAGATATAATCTAACAAACTCGGAGTCACAACACACAGACAGACTGCATCGCAGCGTCAACTAAACACCTTCTACAAGCCAGAAGAAAGAGGATAGGACTTAAAATTCCACAACTATAAGAACCAGATCGAGTATTGGGCAACTTTGGAATTCACAAGTAAACCCGCCATTTTCATGCAAGAATGGAAACTTGGGAATTCTATCACAAGAAGTCATAAGTGGAATTATAGATTTCCAGACCAAGTGTTTCACCCGTAATAAGAGGAATTATAGATTTCCAGACCAAGTGTTTTACCAGTCATAATAGGAATTATAGATTTCCAGACCAAGTGTCTCACCTGTCATAAGAGGAATTATAGATTTCCAGACCAAGCGTTTCACCCGTCATAAGAGGAATTGCTCAGACTTAAGTGTTTCGAACAGCATCTAAATAAAGGGCTGTGGGTCCATTCTAAATCTGTGCCAGGAGACGTGTGTATTCCCAAGATTTTGGGGTAATTGTAAACAAATTACTTACTAATGTAAATTCTACAGGTTTTTTGCTAAGTGGTTATACATATGAGGCTGGCAACCTCAACATATGAAAATAGTATATTCATGAACCACTACTGCACGAGCTGGTGATTGTTTCTGACTTATCGTGCGGGGAAACCCGACAGCAGAGATGACCTAGACTCAGACGTGTGTTTGGACGTGTAATGAGTGATGATTACATCACATGTGTCTAAAGTGTATAGAATCATTTTGTGAGATTTATATACCTTTTTAAGTAATTCAGGCAAATCAATATTCATGCACTCCAGACGCAATTTCCTAGTTGACACCCAGAAGGATATTGGTGAATTTTCATCCTATTCCCTGAGTTACATTGTGTGCTCGGGAATTTAATTCTTCTGAGAGGTTAACATTCGTGGGTGGAACACATGAAAATGGGCCTGTTAGTTTGCGGAAAACAAATGTACTGAGGCATTTGTATATTTCTAATTTGTCACAGTTCGGTGTTACAAGACATCAGACTTAAGTACTGAAGTTCCTACGCCACTAGTGTGAGAGAAGAGTATCACCACCAACCGCCTACAGTGGACGAATTATGTGAAGAAGTGTACTCATCACCGAAAAGAAGTGACGGAAACCACGGCTGCAGGACTCATCTGGAGTTAAGTTGTGTGTAACAGGCTACAGCAAAAAATACGGACATTCTTATTAACGCCCTACCAAAACCTCAATGAGGTAAAATTTAATATAACTTTCACCCCATTTAATCCCCATTTTAACTTGTTGAACTAATTGACTATTAAATTTGTTGTATGTTATTTTACACTAAACAATAATAGTTGATTTAGTTTATATGTACGAAAGCAAACGTGTGAGCCAATTTATCTTGATAAATACATATATGTAAATATAGAGCCATTAATTATAAGAGGGCATTCGTTGGATTATTCCAACTGGGGGCTTGACGGGCCAGAATCATAGCATAACCCCTTCACAAAAGGCGACGGACCAGATAATAAGTTAACAAATTTGTTCAGCCCTTAAGCAGCGTTTTGTTCTTGACTTCTGTGAATATCTTGTGAAGGCTCCCCTAAGGTAGAAACGTCATTCATCTTCTATCTACATCTTTGCCAAGAGTAATCTTGCACGAAGATAGATACCTTGGACGACCTACTTTTAGATACGCTTGCGTGGTGACCATTAGTAGACCACAACTGCAAAGCAAGGGGAGGCAATCCCGTGACAAAGAACAGGCAGGATTTCGTGCAGGAAGATCATACACAGACCAGACAGCAACATTTAGAATCATCATAGAACAATCAAATGAGTGGCAGACCCCCTTGTATATAAATTTTGTGGACTTTTAAAAAGCCTTCGACAGTAAAGACCGTACTGTGATATGGAAAATCCTAAGACATTATGGAACCAGAGAAATTCATTAAAATCATCTTTCTACCAGGAGGCCTCGTGCAAAGTAGTACACAAAGGAAAACTATCAGAGCCCTTCACAGTACACAGTGGGGCCAGATAGGGATGTCTGCTATCACCAACAATTTTTCTCATGGTCATTGACTGGGTTATGAGACAGACAACAGAGGGAGCAAAAATTGGAATACAGTGGACATTCAACAAACAACTGGAGGATCTAGACTTTGCAGATGATTTGTGCCTTCTATCACATAAACAGCAAGATATGCAGGAGAAAACAAATAGATTAGTAACCGAAGCAGCAAAGATGGGACTACACATAAATGTAAATAAAACAAGGGAAATGAGACAAAATAATAGGCAGATGAACTCGATGAAGATCAATGATCAAGTCATTGAAGAAGTAGAAAGCTTTACATATCTGGGGAGTACCATTGACAAAGATTGGGGAACAGTTGGTGACGTCTGATCAAAGATAAATACAGCCAGATGCGCTTTTAATGCCCTTCGGCCAATATGGAACTCCTCAGCTATATCTAGAGAGAACAAAATTAGAATCTTTAACTCAAATGTGAAGTCAGTCTTGCTGTATGGCTCAGAGACATGGCATGTCTCAAAGAGTTTCACCTCCAAGCTACAGACATTTGTAAATAGATGTCTCCGACGGATCCTCCGTATAAGATGGCCAGATGTAATAACAAATATAGAACTACGGAAAAGAGGCGGCAACAGCCAATACAAACAGAAATTAAGGTAAGAAAGTGGGGATGGATAGGACATACACTCAGAAGAGAAAAATCAAGCATAGCCAGAATTGGCCTTGACTGGAACCCACAGGGGAAAAGAAGAGTGCGGAGGCCAAAGAGAACTTGGAGAAGAACTGTTGAAGAGGAGGCTTGGGAAATTGGAATGACTTGGGCACAGCTGAAAAAGACAGCCCAGAATAGAAATCGATGGATAGCAACTATTTCTGCCCTATGTTCCACAGGGAACGAAAAGGAATGATGATGATGACATTCTCCTGATCTTGAAATACGTGAAGATGAACCATCACGTTTATTTAACTTGCCAAATCGTATATCAAATATGAGCAACTTTCATTACTTGTTTTCCTATAAATTCTTCAGTCATTGTTTAAAATGTTGTAGAATGATGGCTAATCTACTTTCTTTGTGCTTAGTATGAGAAGAAGAAAGCTGAAATAAATCATAACAATGGGAAAGATTTAAAGACAAAGAGACAGAGGAAGACAAAGAGAAAATATAAAGGACAGTCAACAACAGAATTGATAAATAGTACCGGAGACAGGAAGTTGTGGAGAGACGTGATCACCTACGTGTGGCACTGAAAGAAGAAGAAGAAGATGTAGGAAGGGAGAAAGAAAAAGAAGACGAAAGATGAGGAAGTAGTTGGAGTGGAAGAAGACGAAGAAACATAGGAAGAAGACGAAGAAGCATAGGAAGAAGACGAAGAAGCATAGGAAGAAGAAATAGAAGAAGAATGGAAGAGATAGAGACTTGGAACAAGACGAATAAGAAGAAAAATTGCTACTTGTTGTGCGTTTGGCCTTCATCATTAATGTTGTTATTGTTTTGTTTTTAAATAATACTTTAGAACCACTTGAAGACCCTCCTGTACTTACCTACTCAAATGGGTTATCATTACCCTCAACACTGGAGGTCACAGAGAACGAAACTATCAGCCTAACGTGCAGTGTTCCTGGAACTAACCCAGCAGTCTACAAAACACAAATAATCTGTTCCAGTGATCAGCAAAAATCTGAATTTAATAAGTGGATCACAATGAACATTCAAACAACTCGATACTTCCATCGTCGCACTTGTACCTGTTACGTATATCACGTTCTTGGTTACACAAGAAGTGTCTACGTGACTTTACATGTCAAATGTGAGTACGACCATTGGTGTGTTGTGTGTTTTTGTTTGACATGTGTCATCTTAAATTATTTACATCTTCTATCATGAATGTTAATTATACTACTGTAAGCATGTGGTGCCATTCACATAATAATAATTACACACATACATACAGTCATACATACATACATACATACATACATACATACATACATACACATACATACATACATACATACATACATACATACACACACACACACATACACACACACACACACACACACACACGCACACACGCACGCACGCACGCACGCACGCACGCACACACACACACACACACACACACATACATACATACATATCAGAATCTTTATTCTCCATAAAATACATTAATATGTACAGACATGATATAATAGATACAACATGGCATATAGGAGAATCATTAGAATTTACATAAAGTGTTGAAGACGTCTCAAGTAGTTATATGTGGGTGTTTTTACATCGAACCTTTGTGTTACACATACATAACAATTTTTTAATCTTTCTAAAAGACATTGGCATATAATGATATGATATAACCTGCCAAAAATGAGAATTATTGAAATTTACAAAATGTGTGTGGAATACCATTCAAGTAGAGCAATATGGTTGTTTTTACATGGGGGTTTTATCAGAATTTTTGTTTGCCATAAAAAAACTTTGACAGCTAGTAGAGTGAGATATTAAATATAGCATCAAATACAATAGTCGTTTGGTATAGTAGACAGAGCACAATTTAGATTAGACGGTGGGGAAAACATTTCAGCAATTTAAAATGGGTGTTTTTTACATCGAAGTTTCCATATTCTGTAAGAACCTACAATTGCACTGATACTGACATATTTACATAACACCTTTGCTTCAAATTTCCGCAGCCCTAGCGACATTAATCCACTCACACACTTTGCATGCACACATACATACATACATACATACATACATACATACGCACGCACGCACGCACGCACGCACACACACACACACACATACACACATACACACATACATACATACATATCAGAATCTGTATTCTCCATAAAATACATTGACATGTACTGACATGATACTATAAATTACAACATACCATATAGGAAAACCCATTAGAATTGACATAAAGTGTGGAAGACATATTAAGTAGTTCTATGTGGGTGTTTTTAAATGGAATATTTTCGTTACACATATATAAGAATCTTTCAGCTTCATAAAAGACATTGGCATGTAATGATATAATACGAGATACCACCAGGAGTATTATTAAAATTTACAGAATTTGCGTGGAATACGTTTCAAATACACCCGTGTGTTACCGACAGGGGAGCAAAAAATAGTAACACTGTTCCCTACCAAGCATGTCATTGAAAGCGACTAAGGAGGGTTGGGCATGGGGCTGGTTACCCCACCCTGTAAAAAATGTTAACTACAAAAACTTCAACCAACAATATATGGAGATCAAGAGAAATCAAGTCCAACACAAAAATAAGAATCTTCAACTCAAATGTGAAGTCAGTCCTATTGTATGGCTCTGAGACATGGAGAACAACAAAAACAACAACCAAAAAGCTACAAACTTTCATAAATAGGTGCTTGCGTAGAATAGAAGGATTAAAATGGCATGACAAGGTTACCAACGTGGAACTGATGACAAGAACCAGACAAGTGCCAGTGGAACAAGAGATGAAAAGAAGACGATGGCGATGGATTGGACACACACTGAGGAAACCTGTTGATAGCATTACAAGGCAGTCCTTGTTCTGGAATCCACAGGGAAAGAGAGGCAGAGGTAGACCAAAAAACAAATGGAGAAGAGAACTGGAAACAGAAGTGAAAATGATGAAGAGAACGTGGAAAGAACTTGAGATGATGGCACGTGACAGGAGGACTTGGCATGTGTTTGTTGAAGGTTTATGCTCCTATGGGAGCGGAGGGTAATGAATGAATGAACGTGTCACGTAGATCAATATGGTTTTTTTTTTTTTGGCATGTGGTTTTTGTCAGAATCTTTGTTTGCCATAAAACACATTGACAGGTAGTGACGTGAGACACTAAATATAGCATCAAATACAATAGCAGTTTGTTATATTAAACTGAGAACAATTGAGATTAGACTTAATAAAAGTGTGAAAACATTTCCAGCAATTTTAAATGGGTGTTTTTTTACATCGAAGTTTTCATTCATACATACATAACAGAATCTGTGTTCTCCTTTAAAAACAGCGACATTTACTGATATGATATAATAAATACAACATACCAAATAGGAGAATCATTAGAATTCACAAAATTTTGGAATGTGTCTCATGTAGTTCAATATTGGTGTTGTGCGTGTGTGTATTTTACATCGAAAATGTTTCTATTCTTTATTTACATATTATCATTTTTATTCTCCATAACATATATTAACATGTAATTGTGTGATATATTAATTACAATAACATTGTGGTATAACAAACCAACATATTGTATAGGAGATTACAATGTACAATATTATGAAATATTTCTCCATTATATTAATATGGGCGTTTTTTACATCCAAACTTCCATATTCTGTAAAACCCTATGATTGCCCAGGTGTTAAAATATTTACATAATACTCTGGCTTCAAATTTCCTCAGTCCCAAAGACTTTAATCCGGTTACACAGTTTGCATGTTGTCACAGAATTTATTGGAGCGACCTCTTCTCAATCTCTTCTCCACTACGGCAGTAATCAGTTACATTTTGTTGTGAGTACTGATTACTTGAAATTTCCATGTCGCTACATTTTCTTTCTATGCTACCACGCAGATATTTTGTATTTTCAAACATTCTTACACTCCTCTCAGTGATAAGTCGTCATGTCTATTTGGTTACCCGTTCCTCCCTGCTGGGAAAGGAACGGAAAAGATAATATTAATCGACAATCATGTTGGTTAATCTCGGGTGTGGCCGTCATCAGACTACAGATTAACATTAAAATCGCCCCAGCGACTTTGTTTAATCACTGAAAAGGCGAACGTGTCGCACTTGCCAAGATGGCAGAAGATGAATTTTGTTTGCGCAAGCGACGAATAAAAAGATTACTTGTCTGTGCGACACATTTTGGACAGACATGAATGAGATCATCATTTCCTGTCCACCTGTTTCAAAGACATTACTTTAGAGGAAAGTAAGAGTAATATTAATATTCACAAGGCAATATATACATATTAGTGTTGACTCCATTTCATCGTTGAGTTCAGTGAAGAGGTAAATTGAAACGCGAATGGTTAAAACGGAATGAACGTCAACAAAGTTCTTCAAACGAAAATTCCAACAAGTATCGTTGCATTGGGTGAACTGGGCAAGTATTGGCAGCACACAAGTCGGTGATTACAGTACATATATTTTATTGACGTGACACCAACGAAGTGGAACAAGACAATCATAGTTACAGATGCGAAGATCATACGTCAAAATGTTAATATCACTGTTAATAGTTGTTGTAGATTCTCTAACAGTTAAGTTCTCTTATATTCCAGTGACTAAGGATCACTTCCATTACCATATAACCGACATGGTATTAACGTCCGTTGACCTTCTCCCAAGGACGTTTATTGAGGCAAACGGATTCATTCTCACGGAGCAATAATTTATATCATACTTGTAAGCATCCCAGACTTTCTTCATAAAAATTCTTAGATAGCATATCCAATCCAAACAAAGGCAGATATAACAATACAACCAAGTTAGTGTTTCATCTTGGCTAACCTCTCGGTATCCATACCACGACTTTGGCATAGGTAAAACGGCATATTAAACATGTGAAGCATATATATATATATATTCATTAACTTGATTCCACATATGGATTCTCCCTCCACAAAAGATTCCAAAGGCTATCGACTCCGTGTGTCCAATTCTAGGAATGTCATCTCCGATGAATTCCCGCTAGACCATTAATAGGAGCGGCCTGATACTTTAATTTACATAATTAAACTTGCCATAAGAAATGGGGCGACACTTACTTCATTCCTCCACTATTGGCTTCGCCATGAAGACCAATAGATACGAATACAACTGATGGCTTCTTCAAACTTGCCAGGAATCAAAGAATAACACTGCGGACATAAATGTCGTCCGCGCTGCCCCTATCATGACGTCACAATCTACTCAACTAGGTTACACGTGCGTCCAAAGCAACTCACCCAGCATTGTGCACGTCAGTGCGTGAATCAATCGAACGCACAAATAATATAACTATATAAAACTGGTGCGTACATTTGGCAGGACCGAAGACTACCCCCGTAGGTAATAAATGTACGTAACAGCTCCCTTATTACCTCCCCTTAAAAAAATTAATTCTATTAATTTTTTTCGAACTAATTACTCGAGAGAGGTGAGTCAAAACTACAACAAGATTTATGACATGCATAAAATTATATCATATTAAGAAAAGAATATTAAATGAAAACAATATAACTAAATGATAGTATGCATTAAAGCACACATCCACCATCGACCTACTTTGGAACGATGTGGTAATATTCGAAGTAAAAAGAAGTTGAAAATGAAAATGAAATAAACCATAAAAAAAAAAAGATGATAATAAAATTCAACAAAATTGTTTTAAAAGAAATTTGAAACATATGATTTCAAAAATGAAAATGAACAGCAACACTGATGATGATCAATGATAAAAGAATCAATAAAACAGAAAATTTTAAAATATAACATGCAAAATGAAACAAAGCATAATTAAACACTTTAAGAAGCAACGCACTTACTATTTCCTAACATTAGTAAGTTTGAATAGTTATCTAAAAGTGAGATATCATGTAGTGGGATACGTGAATACACGTATTGCGAACACTAATAAAGTTAGTAGATGTGTGATTTATAATCAATCAAATAGATTAAATTGAATTATTCTACTTAATAGTACTTAATTTATGAACAAATAACTAATTACTAATTTATTCTAAGTGATTTCAATTTCACTCATTGTTAATATTCTTTTAGAACTAGTTAAATCGACAAGAATATGTTCTAAATGTACCATGCCTGAAATAAGTTTACGAACACGATATGTAGTGTAATCTGTTCCATAACAATAGTGAATGTCTATTTGTCACTCTTACCAATGTTTCCATACTAAAAAAAAAATGTTACTTTAATATCACTGTTCCCGTTCTAACAAAACGTTACTTCACAAGAAATAATGTTATAATCCATACGTAAGTATATTCTGAAAGTTATATATATACGAATACTGCAGAACTACACATAGTCTCCACAGATGTATAATCAGTGACCATGTACAAAGTTATTCATGTTTCTGTGAGGACGTTTCACCATCTGGAAGTGGTTTAATTTCGACGTGTTCACTAGGGCATCTTGAAAGACAGTCTGCAAACACATTCTGTACTCCAGGAATAGCTCGTATCTCAAAATGGAACGGTTGAAGCGCAATAGCGTAACGCGCTGACTTTGATGACTTCACGTTCCCTGTGTTCAGTGCTGTAAGAGCTTTCTGGTCGGATTCCACCACAAAGTGTGATCCGAGGAGATAACGATCCAGTTTTGTGATTGACCAGACAAGAGCAAGGAGCTCTTTGTCCAGAACGGAATACTTCATCTCGCTCGTCGTAAGCTTTCTGGATACGTACATAATCGGAAATAAGGTGCCTCCGTATTCCTGCATTAAAACTGCCGCGATAGCGTAGGAAGAAGCATCACTGCGAAGAACAAAGGTGAGATCTTTGTTAGGCAACCTTAAAACAGGCTTATTTGAAAAAAATTGTTTTATATAATCTAAAGCCGTTTGATGATCCTGCGACCACTTTATTACATTAGGTGTGCCTTTCTTCAGTAACGAAGAAAGAGGTGCAGTTATAGTAGACAAATGAGGGATGAATTTAGAATAGAACTGTATTAGTCCTAAGAGCGACCTCACTTGTTTTTTTGTCTTAGGTGCTGAGATGTTTAAAATTTTAGAGACGTTACTGTCTTCTGTATACATTAAACCGCGACCTATACGGTGACCAAGAAATGAGATGTCATGAAAACCGACAAAAGCCTTTGAAGGTTTCGCTGTTAAGTTATAATCCCGTAAGGTAGAAAGTAAAGATTTTAAACCCTGAATATGTTCATCCCAAGAGTCACTGAAAAGACAGATGTCATCTATATAAGTAATGACATCGGGACGATGAGACAATATGCGGCGCATCATGCGTACAAAGGTAGCTGGCGCATTCATTAGACCGAATGGCATAAAATTCCATTGAAAAAGACCCCGTGGCGTCGAGAAAGCGGTGAATGGCTTTGCTTTAGGGGTTAATGGCACTTGCCAATAACCCTTTGAAAGGTCAAATTTCGAAAAGAATGTGGCATGAGACAATTTCTCTAATAAGTCGTCTAAAAGAGGTAATGGTTCCGCATCGAATTTTGTAACTTTGTTTAATTTCCTGTAATCTACGCAAAGACGTATATTGTTGTCCTTCTTCCGAATGATTACCATAGAAGAAGAATATGGTGATGAAGATGGTTCAATTATATTTAATTGAAGCATCTCATCCAATTCCTTATCAACCTTATCACGAAAGTGTAAAGGAATAGGATATGGGCGAACTCGAATCGGTGTATCGTCAGTCAGAATAATGTCATGTTGGATGACTGACGTATGACCTGGGATGTCAGTGAGGACATCCTCATACGTGTGTAGAATATTAGAGACTTGCTGACGTTGATCATCAGTAAGAGTAGATGAGATAGTAACATCATTCCATTTCTCAGTGGAATGGAGTGGTACAACTGGTATTGGTAGTTGTACATCATCGAAAGAAGATTCCTCTTCTTGGATGACTGACAAACTAGAATAGTGTTGAATAGGAGGTGTAGGATCGTCAGTTGCTTGGAACACTGATTGTAGATAATCAGGACGTGAGTAATATTCCTTCAACATATTAATGTGGAAGGTTTTATGTTTACCATTAACATCAACGATGTAGTCGACATCGGATATTCTTGAGATGATCCTGAAAGGACCTCTCCAGGTAATTAAAAGACGATTATTATGCGCAGGGAGTAAGACAAAAGCTTCATCACCAGGTATGAGCTGGCGAAGACGTCTATACTTGTTTGCAAATAGACGAGCTTTTTCTTTGGCTTGTTCGGATGATGCAGTAGCTAGTCTACAAGCATCTATGATTCTCTTTCTCAGAGAGATCACATACTCATAAGAGGATTGAGTTTCCTCTTCAATATTCTCGTCAACCAATAAGTCGTGGATTAACGACATCGGACCGCGTGGTTGCATGCCGAAAACAAGTTGAAATGGAGAAAACCCCGTTGCTTGATTTTGTACTTCGCGATACGCAAAGAGACAAGCGGGTAGGACCCGATCCCAGTCTTGTGGGTGGTCTTGAGTTATCTTACCCAACAACTGCTTGAGTGTCCTATTTAGACGCTCAATTAACCCATTTGACATCGGATGATAAATAGAACTTAGAGATCTGTCTATACCTAATGTCTTCATAACTTGAGACATGGATTCAGAAATGAACTGAACCCCATGATCCGACAAGATTTTCCGTGGAAAACCAATGCGTGAGAAGATTAACATCAATGCCTCTGCTACACTGGCAGATGAAGTGTTCTTGAGAGGGATAGCTTCAGGCCAGCGAGTGCACATATCAATGCACGTAAGGATATGCGTATGCCCTCTAGCAGATGGTAGCATAGGACCAATAATGTCTATAGCCATTTTGTCAAATGGTCTAATCGGGATGTCCGCAGCTTGAATAGGAGCCGCATGAAATGGACCCCGTACCTTAACTTCTTGACATATCAAACAAGACCGACAATAGAGAGTGATGTCCTTATGTACGCCTGGCCAGTAGAATGCCGAAAGCACTCTGGATTTGGTACGCGAAAAACCCATATGGCCCGCACATTGCGAGTCATGCGCATGTCGTAATATACGAGATCTCATACAGGATGGGACTATAATCTGAGAACATAAGGATGAATCCTTTTCTCGTATTACTCTAACCAAAATGCCATTTTTAAGTATAAAATCATGTCTAGATTTTGCAAGTTTGTTGCTGGTATTATTTTTGTTCACATACTGAAAAAATTTTTTTTAATGAATCATCATTCTTTTGCAATGTTGCAAACAACTCCCGTGAAATAGGAGCATCATCATCACAAGTGGTATGAACTGTAGGTTCCATAGGTGTATCATGCGACATATTAGTAGCTTGCGCTCTAGTCACTACTGCATTCGCAGTTTGAATATGTCGCTCTTCCCATTCAGCAATTTGCTGTGGTGTACACTCTTTAATACCATGTATGCGACCAAGTATCAAATCACAAATTGGATTCGGAAGGAGACAAGCTTGAATCTTTCCTGAAAAAAATGGAGTATTAAGATCAATAATAGCAGTGGCAAATGTTTCAATTGTGCCACCAAACGTTACACATTTGACAACCCGGCCCGTGGCACAACTTGGGTTGATCAGCGAAGTCCGGACGCCGACTGTACTGCAACCAGAGTCAAATAGGAGAGAGCATGAAATATTGTTGACAAATCCCTTGTTAAACTTAAGAGAGCCCTGTCCCTGGTGTACTGAAGCAGCAGTGGCCGTACAGACTGCAGGTAGACTAGGCAAGGTATGTCCGCAACGCAGCGTCGTGATCGCCCTGGGCTGGAAAAGAGTAGAGCATTCTGAACAATCTTTGACTTGGGTACAATCAAGAGAACAACACATAGCATTATGAGTTTCAGCTCCTTTACCCTGTTCAATGTTAGCCTGTGTATCACTAAAAGCGACATTAGAATGTCTATTCGTATTACTCAACGATCTATCTCGGCGACGCGATCGATTTTGATTTTTGTCATTAAAATTGCCATAATTGTAGTTTCTGCTAGAGTTAAAATTTGGATTAGTCCGATAATTTGTATAATTATCGTTATGATGTTGGTTAAATGGTTTATTTCCAAAAAATTGTTTGTTTTGCGGACCCTGAGATCTTGATCTCCAGTTTTGTTTATTATACTGTCCTTGATTATTTTTAAAATTATTGTTACCAAAATCTCGCGATCTGTGAGCCTGGTTCCAAGAAACATTAAATGGAGCAGATTGTTGAAATTGCTTCCCTTTGTAAAAATTACCATTGTTAAAATTGTCATTATTTCCCTTATTGACATATCTGTCAGCACTAACTAAAAGAACGATTGCGTGAAAAAATTGTTTTGTTGTGCTGCAAAAGCAACAGGCAATTCATTCTTAATCTGTGCATTACTTAGATCCATGTTTGGGTGAGCAGTGCAAAAATTTTTTTGCATGCTGTTCCAGGTCTTTCATAGATAAAGGTTTCCGTTCGTGTAAAAATGCGAGAAATGTAGGATTTACAGACGAAAGTACCTTATCGCGCATCAGTAAATCGAAGAGACCTTCATATGACTTTTCAATTTTGGATAATTCGATCCATCTTTCTAATGTTAGTCGTATTTGTGACAGAAAATCACTAAAATTTCTGCTAGATTGAGGTAGTAATGTATGGAATCTTGATCGATATTGGTCTTCTGTCATTTGGAATTTTTGCAGAAGTGCCGCTCTAAGAGCATTATAGTCATTTTTCTCACCAATGCTGGTGGTATGATAAACTGCTAATGCGTCCCCTGTGAGTAATCTGGATAAATATGTACAGTATAGAGCTTTATCCACGTTATAAGACACACAAGTGGCCTCAAACCTATCTAGGAAGAATATCACGTCATCAGACGGGGGATTAAATTTTGGTAATTTAAGGTGAATTTCCTTAAAATTATCATGTCTGGATGAAGTTTGGCTTTCAAAAGTTCTCTGAGAATTAGCTTCCTGAGTTAACCTAAGTCTTTCATATTCTGACTCTGCTAATTTCAGTTCATGCTGTCGTTTTCTTTCATTCTCTTCCATCTCAAGCTGAAGTCGTTTTGTGTTTTGTTCAGCTATTAATCTTCTTTCTTGCATTTCTTTTTGTTTAACTTCCATTTCTTTATTAAGTAGTCTTTCTTTTTCTGCCGCATCTCTTTTAAATTGCTCTTCAGCCTCGAATTTTTTTTGTTCGGACTCACGCTGAAATCGTTTCTCTTCTAATTCAGCGGCTAATCTCATTTTTTTCTCATCTTCCTCAGCTATAAATTTCCTCTTCTTTTCATTCTCCTCAGCCTCAATCCTTTTTTGATCTGCCTCAAATTTCATCTTCTTCTCTTGTTCCTCAGCCTCAATCCGTTTTTGATCTGCCTCAAATTTCAAATTTTCCAAACGTAAAGTTTCTAACCTTCTCTGATCAGCTTCTATTTCTTGAGCTTTCTTATATTCTGCAAGTGCAAATGCTTTTGCTTCCTCAGGAGCCATCTGAAGAGCTTTTGCTTGCTTAATGAAATAGTCTAAGGTAGCCATTATTCAATTTTATTATGTAATAATACTACTTAAAATTGTTACTACAACTCGTGGTCTTCGTTCCTGTCCTTAGAACGGTATAATGTTATCATATAATTATTAAATATGTTATTAATCAATAAATTTATGTAATCAAATGTCATGAAATGAACAACGAGAAAGACAATAGAAACATAACCGACAAGACATGATAAAATGGACGGGTGAACACAATCGTAGAAATCAAAAAAAAATAAAAATGTATAACTAAAATAGAATATCGTAAAAATATACGACGATAACTACGATCAGATAATTAACAAGACAATAGACAACACAGTGTAAAAACATAGGTTTTGTAAAAAACTAAACGACAGGAAAGGTGAGATGGACGCAAAATACAAACAAAATTCATCATAAAACTAAATTATGAATAAAAAATAGCTACCAAAAACAACGATTAAACGTGACGAAACAGCTAAATAGATAATATTATAAGAAGCAACTAGCGATCGGAACTTCGGCAAGGTTTCTAGCCTTGTACCGAAACTATCGCTCAATTGAAACTTACAAGACGAGCCCTACAGAACGTCTGACGAAGAGCCCGAATTGGCTTCGAGATGGATCTCGTTCGTCAGATCAACCTCCCTACCTCCCACGAAGAATACACAACATATAACACTGAACACGAAAAATATGAATGTGGACATAACACGGAAGGCACAACTAAGCGTAATAAAGTGCACACCGGAAACACGTTATACTCATCTCGCGTGCAGGTAAAAAATCAATGTGCCTCGTCTCCGTGGATGTACGTCTACAGATAAAATACTTCGTTCTGCTTCGCTAGATTACAGCTCGCACGCAATAATGATGAAGAGATGATCTCCAAGTAATCAGTCACTGTGAAACTTGACGTTGAGGTTGATTGAAGACCTTGACCTTGGTAAACGTAAGTTGAATCTGATTCATATCACGCTAGGATCCAAATTGAGATGATGTCGCCTTGAAAGTAAAAATTCTTCTTTTCAAACGATAATTTGGATGGGTACGTTCCTTGGAAGTTAGATATTTCCAGACCACACTGGAACACCATTTATTGTTGACTCCATTTCATCGTTGAGTTCAGTGAAGAGGTAAATTGAAACGCGAATGGTTAAAACGGAATGAACGTCAACAAAGTTCTTCAAACGAAAATTCCAACAAGTATCGTTGCATTGGGTGAACTGGGCAAGTATTGGCAGCACACAAGTCGGTGATTACAGTACATATATTTTATTGACGTGACACCAACGAAGTGGAACAAGACAATCATAGTTACAGATGCGAAGATCATACGTCAAAATGTTAATATCACTGTTAATAGTTGTTGTAGATTCTCTAACAGTTAAGTTCTCTTATATTCCAGTGACTAAGGATCACTTCCATTACCATATAACCGACATGGTATTAACGTCCGTTGACCTTCTCCCAAGGACGTTTATTAAGGCAAACGGATTCATTCTCACGGAGCAATAATTTATATCATACTTGTAAGCATCCCAGACTTTCTTCATAAAATTCTTAGATAGCATATCCAATCCAAACAAAGGCAGATATAACAATACAACCAAGTTAGTGTTTCATCTTGGCTAACCTCTCGGTATCCATACCACGACTTTGGCATAGGTAAAACGGCATATTAAACATGTGAAGCATATATATATATATATTCATTAACTTGATTCCACATATGGATTCTCCCTCTACAAAAGATTCCAAAGGCTATCGACTCCGTGTGTCCAATTCTAGGAATGTCATCTCCGATGAATTCCCGCTAGACCATTAATAGGAGCGGCCTGATACTTTAATTTACATAATTAAACTTGCCATAAGAAATGGGGCGACACTTACTTCATTCTCCACTATTGGCTTCGCCATGAAGACCAATAGATACGAATACAACTGATGGCTTCTTCAAACTTGCCAGGAATCAAAGAATAACACTGCGGACATAAATGTCGTCCGCGCTGCCCCTATCATGACGTCACAATCTACTCAACTAGGTTACACGTGCGTCCAAAGCAACTCACACAGCATTGTGCACGTCAGTGCGTGAATCAATCGAACGCACAAATAATATAACTATATAAAACTGGTGCGTACATTTGGCAGGACCGAAGACTACCCCCGTAGGTAATAAATGTACGTAACTTGACCAGTGACGAGCTGGATCAGCGATCCAGTCTACCAAAAACCAAAACATCAGAAGGAGCAGAACCGTCACTGACAGCTAAGTAACATATAAAAGCTGCCAAGTGACCTGCTTTACAAACTACCATTACATCACACAGTGATGATAATTTTCTGATAACAAATTATTAAGTTTTTTTTTAAAACCCTGTTAAAACCTAAGTGATTATTAAATTTGTTATTTGTAAATATAAAAATGTAACGTTGATTTAAATCATTTCTGGTCGTACTATATTTGAATGTTTCAGTCAATTTCATAAATACACTCAAACAGAGTTATACCATAATAAGAAGAATTCCACTGAGTAAATCAGGGTGGGGGCTTGAACGAGCTTAAACTAATCATTGCATAAATCTTCATAAAAGGCGGCGGATCAGATATAAGTTAACAATTGCCCTGCCCAACGCAGCATTGTTCTTGACTTCTGAAATATCTTATGAAAATTACCTTGGTATAGAAGCATCATTATCCTTCTATCTACAGCTCGGTCAAGAGTAATCTTGCGCGAAGGTAGACACCTTTGAAGACCCATATTAGATACTCTTGAGTTTTGGCCACTGTTGGACCACTACTGCAAAGCAGGGGAATCAATTCAGTGACACATGAACATGTCATAAACTGCCAAATATCGGTACGATAACAAATGTACGATAGCCTAATTCGTTAATTTCCGCACTTAGGGGATAGTACTTAACATGTCTTTGGAAGATGCAGGTCGACTTGCCCAAAATCGTGATGCGTTCAGAGCAGCTGTAATGGGGACAACGTTCTGGAGAGAATACGTCATATGATGATGGTGACCGCGGTTTAAAAAAAAGATAGTCTTTAGTTTTTTTGCCTGGACTATTCAACTCTTCACATTTGAGATGCATCTTTCGTCAGATGTTATTAATGCGCCCAGACATTTGAATCTATTGACTTGTTTCAAAACTGTTCCATTTACTGACAGGAAGTTGTGGATAGACCTGATAGCCTGTGGCATCTAGCAAAATATCTGAAAATGTGGAAGAACCTTGAAAGTGGACACAGATCTATACTTGTGCTTCATTGACAACACAGAGGCACGTGACATGATAATCCCTGCAATCATCATATCGAAGGTCGTCTGCAATGGACCTCCAACATCTTCTGGCTCTTGTCTTGGTGGTGGAGTAATGAGATTGAGAAGATACGGTTGTTGGCTGCAATAAATGTTGACAGTCACAGTGTGACTCCAACATATTCTGCCTCTTGTCTTGATGGTGGAGTAGTGAGATTGAGAAGGTACGGTTGTTGGCTGCAGTAAATGTTGACAGTCACAGTGTGACTCCAACATCTTCTGCCTCTTGTCTTGATGGTGGAGTAGTGAGATTGAGAAGATACGGTTGTTGGCTGCAGTAAATGTTGACAGTCACAGTGGGCCTCCAACATCTTCTGCCCCTTGTCTTGATGGTGCAGTAATGAGATTGAGAAGATGCTGCTGTTGGCTGCAATTAATGTTGGCAGTCACAGTTGTTCATTGATTTGTTACATTTCAGCTTTCTAGAGAGCGTAAGCCTTCATCTATTTCCACCCAAGCCTGCACGTGTTTTACCATCTGAAAAATGTCTTGCGATGTCTTCTTTATTCCTTCCTGTTTCCTATTCCCGTCTCCATATGCTTTTCAGTCTCTCATTAGCACTTTTACCTTGGGTGTTCCAGAACAAGGACTACCACAGTGATGAAGAGAATAAAAATTGTAGTGCCAAAAATAATAATGATTGTGGTGTTAACATCAATTATGATAGTTTTGGTCATGTAACTAATGATTGTGGTGTTAACATCAATTATGATAGTTTTGGTCATGCAACTAATGATTGTGGTGTTAACATCAATTATGATAGTTTTGGTCATGCAACTAATGATTGTGGTGTTAACATCAATTATGATAGTTTTGGTCATGCAACTAATGATTGTTTTTGTGTGTGGGATGACTTTAATAATTATGGTGGCAACACGGATCATCATCATCATCATTATCATCATCATCGTCATCATCATCATCATCATCATCATCATCATCATCATCATCATCATCATCATCATCATCATCATCATTATCATCATCATCGTCATCATCATCATTATCGTCATCATCATCATTATCATCATCATCATCATCCTTCATGGAGCATAGGCCTTCAATAAGATTATACCAAGTCTTCCTGTCATGTGCCATCAGCTCAAGGTCTTTACATGTCTTCTTCATTGCCTTCATGTTTGTCTCCAGTGTCTTCTAATCTCTCTTGTCTTCTTCTAATCTCTCTTGTCTTCTTCTAATCTCTCTTGTCTTCTTCTAATCTCTCTTGTCTTCTTCTAATCTCTCTTGACCTGGGGATTCTAGAAAAAAAACCACTGGTTTATAATGCTATCAACATGTTTGTATAATATATCATATACATCTCTGTTGTCTTCTTCTAATCTCTCTTGCCCTGGGGATTCTAGAAAACAAAACACTGGTTTGTAATGCTATCAACATGTTTGTATAATATATCATATACATCTCTGTTGTCTTTTTCCAATCTCTCTTGTCATGGGGATTCTAGAAAACAAAACACTGGTTTGTAATGCTATCAACATGTTTGTATAATATATCATATACATCTCTGTTGTCTTTTTCTAATCTCTCTTGTCATGGGGATTCTAGAAAACAAAACACTGGTTTGTAATGCTATCAACATATTTGTGTAATATATCATATACATCTCTGTTGTCTTCTTCTAATCTTTCTTGCCCTGGGGATTCTAGAAAAAAACTACTGCTTTGTAATGCTATCAACATGTTTGTATAATATATCATATACATCTCTGTTGTCTTCTTCTAATCTCTCTTGCCCTGGGGATTCTAGAAAAAAACCACTGGTTTGTAATGCTATCAACATGTTTGTATAATATATCATATACATCTCTGTTGTCTTCTTCTAATCTCTCATGCCCTGGGGATTCTAGAAAAAACCACTGGTTTGTAATGCTATCAACATGTTTGTATAATATATCATATACATCTCTGTTGTCTTCTTCTAATCTCTCATGCCCTGGGGATTCTAGAAAACAAAACACTGGTTTGTAATGCTATCAACATGTTTGTATAATATATCATATACATCTCTGTTGTCTTCTTCTAATCTCTCTTGCCCTGGGGATTCTAGAAAACAAAACACTGGTTTGTAATGCTATCAACATGTTTGTATAATATATCTTATGCATCTCTGTTGTCTTCTTCTAATCTCCCTTGCCCTGGGGATTCTAGAAAACAAAACACTGTTTTGTAATGCTATCAACATGTTTGTATAATATATCATATACATCTCTGTTGTCTTCTTCTAATCTCTCTTGTCATGGGGATTCTAGAAAACAAAACACTGGTTTGTAATGCTATCAACATGTTTGTATAATATATCATATATATCTCTGTTGTCTTCTTCTAATCTCTCTTGTCCTGGGGATTCTAGAAAACAAAACCCTGGTTTGTAATGCTATCAACATGTTTGTATAATATATCTTATACATCTCTGTTGTCTTCTTCTAATCTCTCTTGTCCTGTGGATTCTAGAAAACAAAACACTGGTTTGTAATGCTATCAACATGTTTGTACAATATATCATATACATCTCTGTTGTCTTCTTCTAATCTCACTTGCCCTGGGTATTCTAGAAAAAAACCACTGCTTTGTAATGCTATCAACATGTTTGTATAATATATCATATACATCTCTGTTGTCTTCTTCTAATCTCTCTTGCCCTGGGTATTCTAGAAAAAAACCACTGGTTTGTAATGCTATCAACATATTTGTGTAATATATCATATACATCTCTGTTGTCTTCTTCTAATCTCTCTTGACCTGGGGATTCTAGAAAACAAAACACTGGTTTGTAATGCTATCAACATGTTTGTATAATATATCATATACATCTCTGTTGTCTTCTTCTAATCTCTCTTGCCCTGGGGATTCTAGAAAACAAAACACTGGTTTGTAATGCTATCAACATGTTTGTATAATATATCATATACATCTCTGTTGTCTTCTTCTAATCTCTCTTGTCCTGTGGATTCTAGAAAACAAAACACTGGTTTGTAATGCTATCAACATGTTTGTATAATATATCATATACATCTCTGTTGTCTTCTTCTAATCTCTCTTGACCTGGGGATTCTAGAAAACAAAACACTGGTTTGTAATGCTATCAACATGTTTGTATAATATATCATTTACATCTCTGTTGTCTTCTTCTAATCTCTCTTGCCCTGGGGATTCTAGAAAACAAAACACAGGTTTGTAATGCTATCAACATGTTTGTATAATATATCATTTACATCTCTGTTGTCTTCTTCTAATCTTTCTTGCCCTGGGGATTCTAGAAAACAAAACACTGGTTTGTAATGCTATCAACATGTTTGTATAATATATCATATACATCTCTGCTGTCTTCTTCTAATCTCTCTTGCCCTGGGGATTCTAGAAAACAAAACACTGGTTTGTAATGCTATCAACATGTTTGTATAATATATCATATACATCTCTGTTGTCTTCTTCTAATCTCTCTTGCCCTGGGGATTCTAGAAAACAAAACACTGGTTTGTAATGCTATCAACATGTTTGTATAATATATCATATACATCTCTGTTGTCTTCTTCTAATCTCTCTTGTCCTGTGGATTCTAGAAAACAAAACACTGGTTTGTAATGCTATCAACATGTTTGTATAAATATTATCATATACATCTCTGTTGTCTTCTTCTAATCTCTCTTGCCCTGGGGATTCTAGAAAAAACAAAACACATGGTGTGTAATGCTATCAACATGTTTGTATAATATATCATATACATCTCTGTTGTCTTCTTCTAATCTCTCTTGTCCTGTGGATTCTAGAAAACAAAACACTGGTTTGTAATGCTATCAACATGTTTGTATAATATATCATATACATCTCTGTTGTCTTCTTCTAATCTCTCTTGACCTGGAAATTCTAGAAAACAAAACACTGGTTTGTAATGCTATCAACATGTTTGTATAATATATCTTATGCATCTCTGTTGTCTTCTTCTAATCTCTCTTGCCCTGGGGATTCTAGAAAACAAAACACTGGTTTGTAATGCTATCAACATGTTTGTATAATATATCATTTACATCTCTGTTGTCTTCTTCTAATCTTTCTTGCCCTGGGGATTCTAGAAAACAAAACACTGGTTTGTAATGCTATCAACATGTTTGTATAATATATCATATACATCTCTGTTGTCTTCTTCTAATCTCTCTTGCCCTGGGGATTTTAGAAAACAAAACACTGGTTTGTAATGCTATCAACATGTTTGTATAATATATCATATGCATCTCTGTTGTCTTCTTCTAATCTCCCTTGCCTTGGGGATTCTAGAAAACAAAACACTTTTTTGTAATGCTATCAACATGTTTGAATAATATATCATATGCATCTCTGTTGTCTTCTTCTAATCTCCCTTGCCTTGGGGATTCTAGAAAACAAAACACTTTTTTGTAATGCTATCAACATGTTTGTATAATATATCATATACATCTCTGTTGTCTTCTTCTAATCTCTCTTGCCCTGGGTATTCTAGAAAACAAAACACTGGTTTGTAATGCTATTAACATGTTTGTATAATATATCATATACATCTCTGTTGTCTTCTTCTAATCTCTCTTGCCTCTAGAAAAAAACTACTGCTTTGTAATGCTATCAACATGTTTGTATAATATATCATATACATTTCTGTTGTCTTCTTCTAATCTCTCTTGTCCTGTGGGATTCTAGAAAACAAAACACTGGTTTGTAATGCTATCAATATGTTTGTATAATATATCATATACATCTCTGTTGTCTTCTTCTAATCTCTCGTTCCACTAGGCACTTGTCTGGTTCTTGTCTTCAGTTCTATATTAGTGATATTGTCATACCAATTCGATACTTCATCCTGTGTGTTACCGTGTGCCTGAAAGGAGAGCAATGAATGATAACACTGTAACCAACCAAGCATGTCGTAATAGGCGACTAAAGAAAGTTGGACATGGGGTCGGCTACCAGATATTGTAGAAATTTTAAGCCCTCAAAATACAAAGTTCAATAAAATAATATGAACAAATAAACTAAAGAAACTAATTCAAGAATGATAATATGATGTCAAAAACGCGAGCAATACAGCTTCTTCATCATAAATTATTTTCAGTCCCAGTTACAGTAAAGAAATTCTACACGATTGGTGGAGATGAAAGACAGAATGAGGAGAATATTACAATGTACTGTACAGCTGAAGGTTATCCACGACCCCAGTTATTTTTATATAACGATCAATGGTAGCGTTTAAAGAGCGTAAGTAACAATGTGGACTTTAATGTGTTATAATGTGTTGTAACTTGTGACGTTGTATAATTGGTACAAGTGCATCTTCAAAGTTTCTAGGAACGAAAAGACAATACGAGTTGTCCGGTATATGTTAGAAAATAAATCCTTTAATCAGAAAAATATTGAGGCTTGTTCATTCTAAAACAGAACTGACGACAAAATAAAATATTAATAAATAACTTCACATGAGATTACTTCTACTTTAATGACGTATTTAAGTCTTTTAGATGTAACTAGACGGTAATAACTAGACCACAAGGTCTTTTATATGTGGACCTGCGCCCTAATATAACCGACAGACACCGTGTATAGCATGAAACGAGGAAATTTTTTTATGACTAGGCGGAAGTTCAACCAGTTGTGTTCGCAGCAGTCATCATCATCATCTTCATCATCATCACCATCATCACCATCACCATCATCATCATCGTCATCATCAGTTTCCGTTGTTGATGCTTGTGAAGCATCAGGCCATCATGACACCTGGTAGAGGATGGCAGAAAATATATGGTCCGCTATTCCGTGTTATGGGGTTCTTTAAGTTTGCCTGACCTCAGACAAATACATTACTGCCCGTGATCAAGTCACACTCATGTTATCAGATAGTGCTTGTTTCATTTTTATCAGCGCGCATCGATTTAAGGACAACGAAGTGTGCATGTGTATATGTGTATGTCCATGATCTTGTGTGCATGAGTGAGTGGGTTTGTGCATTTAGGCGTGATGGGGCTGAATATGTATCCGAGTAAATTTTTGAACTGGAAATTCTGCCTACTTTCGTTTGCATAGTTTGTTGCTTTATCCAAGGTCATGTAACGTATTTTCTTGTCGTGTTCACCCTTGTTTGTATATCTCTGGTTGTTATTTATATCTCTACCAAGAGAAATCTTGAGCGAAGGTTGATAACCTTTGACAACCTTTATCCTTTTACTCCAAGTTTGGCCATTAGTGGACCATTTCAGCATAGCAGGGGAGACAACCCGCCACAGTATTGCATCTTGCATTATGTATGTGATTACTGTGGCGTGTTATTTTTTCTCACACCATGCTTCACTGGCACTTGTATGTTTCTTGTCATCAGTTCCACACTGGCACTTGTATGTTTCTTGTCATCAGTTCCACACTGGCACTTGTATGTTTCTTGTCATCAGTTCCACAATAGGACTTTTTTGTTTTTAATTATTAGTTCCGCACTGGCACTTGTTTGTTTCTTGTCATCAGTTCCTCACTAGGACGTGTTTGTTTCTTGTCATCAGTTCTACACTGCCACTTGTATGTTTCTTGTCATCAGTTCCACACTTGCACTTGTTTGTTTCTTGTCATCAGCTCCACACTGGCGCTTGTCTTGTCATCAGTTCCACACTGGCACTTGTATGTTTCATGTCATCAGTTCCACACTGGCACTTGTATGTTTCATGTCATTAGTTCCACACTGGCATTTGTCTTGTCACTAGTTTCAAACTCGGACTTATTTGTTTTTTTTTGTCATCAGTTCCACCCTCGGACTTGTTTGTGTTTTCTCGTCAGTTCCTCACTGGCAATTCTCTTGTCATCAGTTCCACACTCGGACTTGGTTGTTTCTTGTCATCAGTTCTACACTCGGACTTGTTTGTTTCTTGTCATCAATTCCACACTCGGACTCGTTAGTTTCTTGTCATTAGTTCCTCACTCGGACTTGTTTGTTTCTTGTCATCAGTTCCACACTCGGGCTTGTTTGTTTCTTGTCATCACTTCCACACTCGGACTTGTTTATTTCTTGTCATCATTTCTACATTTGGACTTGTTTGTTTCTTGTCATCAGTTCCACACTGGCCTTTGTCTCTTCTTACCATCAGTTCCATATTCGAACTTATTTGCTTCTTGTCATAATTTCTACATTCGGACTTGTTTGTTTCTTGTCATCAGTTCCACACTGGCACTTGTCTTGTCATCAGTTCCGCACTGGCACTTGTTTGTTTCTTGTCATCGGTTCCACACTGGCAATTGTCTTGTCATCAGTTCCACATTCGGATTTGTTTGTTTCTTGTCATCAGTTCCACACTGGCAATAGTCTTGTCATCAGTTCCACATTTGGACTTGTTTGTTTCTTGTCATCAGTTCCACACTGGCAATAGTCTTGTCATCAGTTCCACATTTGGACTTGTTTGCTTCTTGTCATCAGTTCCACACTGGCACTTGTCTTGTCATCAGTTCCACACTGGCAATTGTCTTTTCTTACCATCAGTTCCACATTCGGACTTGTTTGTTTCTTGTCATCAGTTCCACACTGGCACTTGTCTTGTCATCAGTTCCACACTGGCAATAGTCTTGTCATCAGTACCACATTTGGACTTGTTTGTGTCTTGTCATCAGTTCCACACTGGCAATAGTCTTGTCATCAGTTCCACATTTGGACTTGTTTGTTTCTTGTCATCAGTTCCACACTGGCATTTGTTTTTTCTTACCATCAGTTCCACACTCTGACTTGTTTGTTTCTTGTCATCAGTTCCGCACTGGCACTTGTCTTGTCATCAGTTCCACACTGGCACTTGTCTTGTCATCAGTTCCACACTGGCACTTGTCTTGTCATCAGTTCCACACTGGCACTTGTCTTGTCATCAGTTCCACACTGGCACTTGTCTTGTCATCAGTTCCACACTGGCACTTGTCTTGTCATCAGTTCCGCACTGGCACTTGCCTTGTCATCAGTTATACACTGTCACTTGTTTGTTTCTTGTCATCAGTTCCACATTGCTGATCTCATCATAAAATTTCAATCCTTCTATTCTTCAGAAGCATCCTTTTATGAAAGTCTTTACCTTTTATTTACTGTTTTATTAACCATGTTACAGGGAGCCGCGCTGGTGTAATGGCTACAACGTTGTACTGGCGACCAGGTGTTCATGGTTCAAACCCGGCCGTCGGCGTTTGAAGAAATGTTTACGACCGGAAATTTGACTGAATAATCTGAACGGCTCCTACACATAAATCCCGTGTGGATGGGAAGGAGCGAAGCTCCTGACCGGGTTGGAAGGAAAGATCACTGACCCCCCAGCCTCGCAATGACATGTCATTGGGCCGAAAGAGCTAGAAAGCTCGAGTGCTGCTGGTTATAGAAAAAAAAAAAAATTAACCATGTTTCACATCAATATAATATTAATGCCTTAACATTTGATTTGAAGATTCTTATGTCTGTGTTGGATTTTATTTATTTCTTTCTTATTTCCCAGTGCACTCAAGCATAGCAGGAATACACATGGCTAGTTCTTGGATGTAAAGAGTGATGAGATAAAATAAAACCACTTTTGTCGTGTTTCACAATGCAAATCTCGACTTGGAGATATATTTACACATGGACACTCAATCTTGCAATCAATCATAAACAACTTCCGAGTTTCTTTAAACAAAATTATTATAAAAAAAAACAACCCAACAACATGGAGGCGTGTGTTGATTAATAATGAAGATATAATCGCTGTTTTGATTGTTTTTAATTTTGTGATCACGTGGACAGAATTTTAGATCAGTTATCAAGAGACAATTTTTTTAAAAGATGGTTTTGATATTACTGTGATGGGGCCGAAAAGGAGACGCCCGCCCCCTACCTGTTTCTAGGCAGATTATTTTCGATGTGCGCGAAGCATTCTGGGTTGTGAAAAGTCTGAAGTAGAAGATATGTAATGAGGCCACAATAATGCCTTTAAATTAAGTTGTGGTGTAGAATTGTGTTATATTAAATAGCTGTAGGTTTTATTTGTGTTTTCGCTATTCCTAAGCGATAATCGCGTGTGATATTTAAGTAGCCAAGATTAATACGCCCAGCGCGCAGTAGTTGAGTGATTAGCCTAGTGCCTATAAAAAGAGATAGCGAACTACAAGCGGGCCTATTTTGCCACAGCCGCCAGAGAGAACAGACGACAGAGCCAAGCTGTAAATGCCTTGAGCACGTGAGTTAATTTAAATTAGAATTAGTTTTATTTAATTCGGAAATAATATCGATGTGGCTATTTTAATGTTGAGTGATATAGATAGATGTGTTTCCAAAGGAAATGTCTTTTTAGGACATTATAATTTAGTCTTGAAATGATAGATGAGTGAAAATAATGTTTGATAGGTTTTATTAGGAACGCAAAGCCTAAATCCAGATGTGAGAATTTAGTATCAAGTATTTCATCCATCAGACCGGGCAAATTTAGTAGGAGAGTGTTTTATACATGAAACTGGACTGAAATGTTATCAGAAACTGCAATTTAGATAATATTAACTAGTTGGGAAGATGGCAACAGGGAGAGCCACGTGGTGATTGTATAAAAGCGGCGCGAGGGGTCTGCGGTAACACTCTTAGTTATCACTTAATGTTACGCAATTTTATATTGTGTGAATTGAGACGGGGGTGGGAAGCAGATAAAGATAATGTTCCCCAGTAAAGGAAAGAGAGAGTTTTCTAGGTAAATGTTACGCCATGTGGCACGTTGTGTATTTAGTCCCAGTTTGGCTTAAGTCGAGAATAATTATATTGTATTCTTTATGTAAGAGTAATTTAGTGTATTTCACGTTTATTGATAATTCTACTGTATATTTAATGGGTTACTGTGAGGTGAGAATATGTATTTAGATTTCTGGAGAGCGCGAGGCCACTCCTTTGTTGAGACATGTGTTTCTCTGGTTGCTCCCGGCGGAGCATGGAAACACCAATGTGACTGGTGTCTATCACAAGCCGACAAGAAGCATTTTTATGCTAAAATTGCTATGGCAGTGATTTGTTTCGGTAACGATGTGTTTCATGTGATGAGATTCCCAGTCTCATCAGTGGTCATATACGACACGCTTGTTGCCAGGCGCACCAGTCGTCACATACGACATGCTTCCGAATGCAGTAACGAATATTGAGATAGGTCAGTTGCGAGGTGGTGGTTTATTCTCGTTATTGAGAGTATTTGTTGTACATATAGTTGAATATTATTTTATGTCCATTTTATGATTATTTAATTATGGTTATGTGAGGAATGGTTGTGAGAGCACGTGGGCTCACTTCAAGGTATATATTTCTCTTCTCCGCTCCTGAGGGAGCATGGGACCAACAGTGTGGTTTGCCTCCATATTAAGTATTCATATGCTAGGGCAGTAGTGTTTCGGTAGCAATCTGTGTTACATGGTGAGATTGCCAGCCCCACGCACAACACCTTACTAGTCTCATTGGACGACATGCATGAGTGTGTGTGTGTGTGTGATAGCTGAGTGTGTGCTCTTGCAGTAGTGGTTTCCGTAGCAACCTGTGTTACATGGTGAGGTTGCCAGCCTCATGCACAACACCATACTAGTCGCATTGGACGACACACATGAGTGTGTGTGTGTGATAGTTGAGTGTGTCAGGTGGCGGCGTAGGACAGTTTGACAGGTGAGAGCGTGGTGTTTCTCATTCAGTATTATATTATGATTTTAACTATTCTGTGCTTTGTTTGCTTCTTCAGATTAGCATCGGGCACTGTTGGGTGTTTTGTTGGGTTTTGTGATGTTCGCTAGTTTATTTGTTTAATGTTTGCTTTGTCACTGAATGGGCTGTAAAAATAAATATAGCCCCTGCCTCTAGAATCAAGAGTTTTATTGTTGTTCGGGTCGGTGCGAGTGTGACAAGAGAGTGATATCACAATCACAACATAATCATCATCATCATCTCGCCCACCCTATCACAATTGGCGTCGTCGGCAGGATCAGGCAGACAGTGACACTGAGCAAACAGCAAACTAACAAATATTGTAAACACCCAGCAGTGCATTCCTGCAGCAAGATGGCTAATGCGCATATGAAGGTACTGTACGTGGAGGAGCCAGAGATAAGGTTGTTTAGTGGAGAGGGGAGGCCCACTTGGCAAGAGTTTGTGGGAGATGTGGAAGCCGCGTGGAAGGTGGCGCCTTTTTGTGCAGAAGACAAGTTAGACATGATATGGAACAACGTGACACAATGGGTATCTAGAGAATTACGGATACATGGTGGAGCCAAGGCCAGCCCTGAGAAGTTACTGGAAATTGTCAAAAAAGCCTACAGCGAGCAACCACAAGTCAGTGAGGTGAATATGAATTTCCCTTGGGAATATGCTGTTTATGGTGGAAGTAAAAAGCCTGAGACACTGGTCCAGAGAGCAAGTGCAGAAGTTCAGAAGGAGGAGGAGGCACTCAGAGCAGAATTATCCTTCCTAAAGTCCCAGATAGCACAAATGTCAGAGGCCAGTTCGCCAGCACAAGAGGAGGTGCAGAGAAAGAGAGCCCCAAGCCAACCGCGGAAGCAGCCAAAGCACAACGAGGAGGTGTGTCCGCGGGAACAGCCAACGCAAGACGAGGAGTAGTGTCCGCGGGAACAGCCAACGCAAGACGAGGAGGTGTGCCCGCAGGAACCGCAACTAGCCCTTCTTGTATGTGAGAGTCAGGCTGTCGTCAAGGGAAGCTGTGAGCTGACAGCACCAATAAAAGCAGTGGCACCGACAAGGCGAAAAGGGATGTGCAAGTGGTATAGTGTCCACAGGGGATGGGGGTTCATCACGCCAGATGATGGAGGTATTGATGTATTCGTACATCAGACCAAGATCTACAGAAAGGGATTCCGGAGTCTGGCGAAGAATGAACGAGTAGAGTTTGACAGCAAACCATCGGTCCAGGGCATGGAAGCAATTTATGTATGCGGCATTGGCGGTCAAGAGTGTAAGGGCAGCAGAAAGCGACCCATGGCACAGAGGAAGCCCAGAAAGATAAGATGCTACAATTGTGGAGACCTGTCAGACCACATGGCAGCCAAGTGCCCTCAAGGCCCGCTTCCGAAGAGATGTTTTGGATGCAAATCCCCAGAACATTTGATAGCCGCCTGTCCCTCAAAGAGCTCTTTCCCGAGACGTGCTACCACAACCAGGTTTCCTTCCGGGTGCAAGCAAGAGATGACCGTGACAACTGTCACCCTAAGGGCGCCGAGAAGATTGGTAGTCGGTTAGGGGAGGAAACTCGTCTTAAGCAGAGAGGAGGGAGTGCAAGTCAAAGTTCAGAGGAGGAGACACATCAAAAGCAGATAGTGGGGAATGTTGGCCACCGTCCACGCAAAACGAGTGTCAAGCACGTCAGGAGCAATCCCCTTACAGATTCGACAGCTACAAGCACTGACAGGCAGACGTCACGGGCAGGCAGCGACGCGGCACCGGTGAGCGAGTCTTCAAGACCATAGCAACTGCCAGCCCGACAACGTACAACTGGGGACATAACGACCAAGAGGGTCCCCAGCCGAGTTGTACCGAATACAGAATCTGAGCCCAAAACATCGCCGCTGAGAAATAATCAAACGCAGCACCAACGATCTAAGAGATGTCGACTGAAGCGCCAGAGGTAGTGATGTTGTCGGGACGACAACAAAATCAGGAGGGAGATGTGTGATGGGGCCGAAAAGGAGACGCCCGCCCCCTACCTGTTTCTAGGCAGATTATTTTCGATGTGCGCGAAGCATTCTGGGTTGTGAAAAGTCTGAAGTAGAAGATATGTAATGAGGCCACAATAATGCCTTTAAATTAAGTTGTGGTGTAGAATTGTGTTATATTAAATAGCTGTAGGTTTTATTTGTGTTTTCGCTATTCCTAAGCGATAATCGCGTGTGATATTTAAGTAGCCAAGATTAATACGCCCAGCGCGCAGTAGTTGAGTGATTAGCCTAGTGCCTATAAAAAGAGATAGCGAACTACAAGCGGGCCTATTTTGCCACAGCCGCCAGAGAGAACAGACGACAGAGCCAAGCTGTAAATGCCTTGAGCACGTGAGTTAATTTAAATTAGAATTACTTTTATTTAATTCGGAAATAATATCGATGTGGCTATTTTAATGTTGAGTGATATAGATAGATGTGTTTCCAAAGGAAATGTCTTTTTAGGACATTATAATTTAGTCTTGAAATGATAGATGAGTGAAAATAATGTTTGATAGGTTTTATTAGGCACGCAAAGCCTAAATCCAGATGTGAGAATTTAGTATCAAGTATTTCATTCATCAGACCGGGCAAATTTAGTAGGAGAGTGTTTTATACATGAAACTGGACTGAAATGTTATCAGAAACTGCAATTTAGATAATATTAACTAGTTGGGAAGATGGCAACAGGGAGAGCCACGTGGTGATTGTATAAAAGCGGCGCGAGGGGTCTGCGGTAACACTCTTAGTTATCACTTAATGTTACGCAGTTTTATATTGTGTGAATTGAGACGGGGGTGGGAAGCAGATAAAGATAATGTTCCCCAGTAAAGGAAAGAGAGAGTTTTCTAGGTAAATGTTACGCCATGTGGCACGTTGTGTATTTAGTCCCAGTTTGGCTTAAGTCGAGAATAATTATATTGTATTCTTTATGTAAGAGTAATTTAGTGTATTTCACGTTTATTGGTAATTCTACTGTATATTTAATGGGTTACTGTGAGGTGAGAATATGTATTTAGATTTCTGGAGAGCGCGAGGCCACTCCTTTGTTGAGACATGTGTTTCTCTGGTTGCTCCCGGCGGAGCATGGAAACACCAATGTGGCTGGTGTCTATCACAAGCCGACAAGAAGCATTTTTATGCTAAAATTGCTATGGCAGTGATTTGTTTCGGTAGCCCCTCAGTAACGAATTTGAGATTGGATCAGTTACGAGGTAAGTGGTTTATTCTCGTTATTGAGAGTATTTGCTGTACATATAGTTGAATATTATTTTATGTCCATTTTATGATTATTTAATTATGGTTATGTGAGGAATGGTTGTGAGAGCACGTGGGCTCACTTCAAGGTATATATTTCTCTTCTCCGCTCCTGAGGGAGCATGGGGCCAACAGTGTGGTTTGCCTCCATATTAAGTATTCATATGCTAGGGCAGTAGTGTTTCGGTAGCAATCTGTGTTACATGGTGAGATTGCCAGCCCCACGCACAACACCTTACTAGTCTCATTGGACGACATGCATGAGTGTGTGTGTGTGTGTGATAGCTGAGTGTGTGCTCTTGCAGTAGTGGTTTCCGTAGCAATCTGTGTTACATGGTGAGGTTGCCAGCCTCATGCACAACACCTTACTAGTCGCATTGGACGACACACATGAGTGGAGTGTGTGTGTGTGTGATAGTTGAGTGTGTCAGGTGGCGGCGTAGGACAGTTTGACAGGTGAGAGCGTGGTGTTTCTCATTCAGTATTATATTATGATTTTAACTATTCTGTGCTTTGTTTGCTTCTTCAGATTAGCATCGGGCACTGTTGGGTGTTTTGTTTTGTTTTGTTGGGTTTTGTGATGTTCGCTAGTTTATTTGTTTAATGTTTGCTTTGTCACTGAATGGGCTGTAAAAATAAATATAGCCCCTGCCTCTAGAATCAAGAGTTTTATTGTTGTTCGGGTCGGTGCGAGTGTGACAAGAGGGTTGATATCACAATCACAATATAATCATCCCTATTATTCATCTCGCCCCCCTATCACATTACAATGCGTTCAGTCAGCATTAAATTGTGCACTTTCTTCTTCTTCTTCTTTTTTTCCTCTTTCTTCTTTTTCTTCATCGTGGAATCTTTTTTTCATGTTCTTTTTCATTTCCTTCTTGTTTTCCTTCCTCTTCTTCCTTCTTTTTCTTCCTCCCCTTCTTCTTCCTGTCTTCTTCTTCTTATTTTGTCTTCTTCTTCGCCTCCTCCTCCTTCTTCTTTTGTCTTCTTCTTTTTCTTGTTCTTCTTCTTACTATCTTCCTTTTCTTCTTACTGTTCTTCTTCTTCATCCCTTTCTTCTACTTCTTCTTCTTCTTTTCTCATTCTTTTCTCTCCTTCTTATTTCCTTCTTCTTCCCCTTCTTCTTGCTTCTCCCCTTTTCTTCTTCTTCTTCTTCCCCTTCTTCTTCTTCTTCTTCTTCTTAACTTCTTCGATTCGCGTTCAAAAGGGTTGTTCTTCTTCCTCTTGTTCCTCTATCTTGGTTCTTCTTCACTCCCTTTTTTCTTCTTCCCCCCCTTTTTCTTCATCTTTCTTCTTCTTATTCTTCCTTTATCCTTCTTCTTACTTTCTTCTTACCTCTAACGGTCCATATTTTTCTTCTTTTTTTTTCTTCTTCATCCACCGCCTCCCCCCCCCCCCTCCCTTTGTCTCCTCTTTCCTTTATACTTCCCCCTTTTAGTTTCTTTTTTCTTCTATTATTTGTTCTCCCCATCTTTTCCTTCTTTTTTGTCCCTCCCTTTCTTTATCTTTTCTTTTTTCTTATCTCCCCTTCAAGTCTTCCTATTCTCTTCTTCTTCCTTTCTTCTCTTCTTTTCTTCTTCTTCTTCCTTCTTCTTCTTTCTTCTTCTTCTTCTTCTTCTTCTTCTTCTTCTTCTTCTTCTTCTTCTTATTCTTTTTCTTCTTCTTCGTGTTCTTCTTCTTCCTCCTTGTTCTTCTTTCTTTCTTTCTTTCTTCCTTTCTTATTCTTCCACGTTTATTCTTCTTCTTCTACTTTATTATATTTTTCTTCATCTTCTTCGTCATTTTCCCTTCTGCTGCGTTGTCTTTGTCATCTACATCTTCTTCTTGTCTTTTTTATAATATTTTGCGATTGTTATCAATAAATAAGTGGCAGTTAAACCCATTCTGTTTTGTTTTGCATTTTTTGTACCATTTATTATTCAATGAAGAAGAAAATCCCATATTTTAAGAACTAGTTATTCGACAACAAGTGATCACGTTGGTTCAAAAATGAGTTTAAAAAAAGTTATTTAAAATGCCATTAATAAAAACAAATTGATGGAATCCACTTTTCAAAATTAACTGAAACCATTATTATGCAATGCTATGTATATACGAGCGTCCGATGGGCAAAGTGGTTAGAGCTCATGCCTCCTGCTGCAAGTTACCGGGTTTCTGGTTCGTCACCTGACAGTGTCAAGCTGCAGTCAACCCAGCTATAAATTGGTTTCTGAGTATCTTCGTGGGTTAAGGAAGGCAAAGGCAGCAAAGAAGGGAACTGGTTACCCACCTCACAAACCTGTACTTAGTATAATGAAATATTTAATACATCACTTCCTTATGGTAGTACCTTCTATTACCGCTACTATACCAATGTATATATTATCATCTTTATCATCACCACTAGTGTAAGAGCCAGTCATAAGACGGGAATTAAGTTCAAAAGCACCAATACCTAACGACAATTTTACTTATTCAAAAGTATTTTTTAAAAACCACTGTGCGTCACCACAGTACACGAACTACGTAGCAGCAGCGAGGATCCCAATGTGTGTATACGGGATCATACATTCTATAAATAATTTTGTGCAACACCGTCATTTGTGCATTCTTCTTTGGTAAGTGTTACTATTTTCGGTTGAGTACGTAAATAAGGGAAACAATACAATTAATGTCTAACTTTCGACCAAAGTTGCATCCCTTAGCGTTACGCACTGACACAAACAGCTGGGATTTTATATCATCATCATCATAATCACTTTCCTTTTCGCTCCTTACGGATCATGGAGCCACCACTGCAGCTAGTCTTCTTGCTGGAAGCCTGCACCAATTTATTCACATGCTTTTGCAGCATTAGTTTCTGTTACAGTGTGTTTTAAATGATGAAGTTTCCAGCTTCATTCACAAACTCATATTAGTCACCTTGTACGGACTAATAAAAGTATGATATTAATTGTCTGTCTATGTATATATATATATATATTCTTCTTCTTCTTCCTCGTTCGCCTTCAGACTTCCACATTTATGACTCTAATAAAGGGCCAGCAGTCAACTCAAGTTTCCCGACATCTCCAAACAGTTTTTCGTGAGGAGAAGTGGGTTGTTGCCATATGCTACCCCGTTCAAAACTGTAGGTTGGGCAGTACTGCCAGCAGGTGTTCGACTGTCATCGGGCTGGTACCGCAGGTGCAGAGATCTGTTGCACCAATTTTGTATTTGTGGTACAGATGGTATCTCAATCTGTTGGTGCCCAGTGCGCAGTCGAAAAAAAATGATGACCTGTTTTTTCTGGATAGATTTGATGATATGCGTCATTTTTCAAATGTCCCGGGGTGCTCTCTTTCCCATTTTGGACTTGAATGTAGCCTTTATATAGTGGTCTTTGCCGTTGCGTAAGTTGTTCTCTATATCAGTTTTTTTTGCTGTAAGCCACCTCCTTCTTTAAGCAAGTCTAATCCTGCCTCTTCATTTCCTGGTATGTTTGCAATGGGCTTGTATCCACTGGATAATGCACTTCTTGAAAAGCATTCGGCCAGTCTTTCAAGGGAGATTATCAGATCTTTCAATCCTTTAGGTTGGTGGCTCTTCAGCGCTTATCTTATTGATCGGGCATCTGAAATGGTTACTATCTGTTTTTCTGCCTGTGCTTTGCATTCAATAAGAGTTTCAGCTGCCTGTTTCAGGGCTTCTGCTTCAGCACAGAAGTTTTGCAGTATGATTTTCCATTGGCAATTGCCATATATATATATATATATATATATATACGGAAGTCAGTCATAAAACAGGTAATAAAAAGCAAGCAAAAAGCACAGAAAATGTAGTTTTATTGAAGGCTACTAAAAATTCCCATGTACGTGTACAGTAAAAAAGAGTATTGAGGATGTCTTGAAAGAGGCCAAATTTGCAAAGGAAAACGTATTTCACGTCTTCTCACGTTAGAAGAAATAAATACAGTTTTTTGAAAGGCATGTTATGAGAAGAAGGAAGCTGGGAGTATATCGTGTCGGCAACAGGGAAAGAAAAAGAATCAAAGAGAGAGGACGACAGAAAGAGAGAAGATACTATGTGGCAGGTGTGACGTCCATTTTGAACAGAAAAGTCAACAACAGAATTGATTCAATAGTACTGAAGACAAGAAGTTGTGAAGAGCCATGATCGCCTTCGCCACCAGGCATTAGTATAGTTGAAGAAGAAGGTAAAGAAGAAGAATTTTACATATAATGGTTTTTTTTTGTTTTGTTGGTGTCAGATTGTTCCCCTTGACACGAGAGACCATTAATTAATCCCAATTACACCGTCTTTCTTTACAAATAAATCAATAAAAGGAAACAACAGAAAAGAAACCAAATCCTTATTTTTATATATAAGGTGACTGGTACTTTTTTACACTGTTATGTTATTTTTTTAACATTCACTTTCGTGCAGAAATGCCATCCAATTATATAGTGTAAAATATCTTAGTTCTTAATGCATTAACTTGATTTTCTCACTAGTACGTTAGACGGAGCACTCATTATCATCTTCCATCAGGATGAAATCCCATGAGAAATTATCCCTCTCGTCTGCGTTACAGTGGTTTTCTTTGCCAAAGTTCGGATTAATTAACTACAGATTAGAAATTACTGCGCTATGAAGACTGTATTAAATTAATACCTTCGAACGGTGTTCCGACCTAAGGGTCTTTTGTGTTTGGATATGGGGCGCGCTAATATAACCGACTAGGTTGAACGTGGGGACGCGCCTCGCCAAAACGAGGCAAAATTTTTTTTATATATATATATATATATATATATATATATATATATATATATATATATATATATATATATATATATATATATATATATATATATATCGTTATATATATATATCTTATATATAAATATATATATATATATATAAAGATGTAAGATTTTACGTCTGTTATTGCGTTTTGTTATTTCCCAGTTTCAGGTTTCCATATTCGTGTCATCCTTTTGAATAGTTTTGCAGTAATGCGTTCTTTTCAGTTATGTTTTTAATCACTTTCACATGATGTTTATTTATTTGTTCCATAATCCTCGCTTGAAGAAAAATATGCGTCCCTTGGTGGCCTCAGTCCTCTAACCTGTAACTCTTTCTACGTCACAAGCCGCAAGGTGAACCATGATATGGGACATAATCAGTGGCCGTTTTATATCGTGCGCGCGGCCCTAGGCGGTGAATTTACAAGGCTCTTTTTTAAAATGAATCCTAATTTTATAGACAAGCATATATTTGTGCATGAGGCCCTCTAAAAGAGCGAAGCCCTAGACATTCGTGAACTTAACGAGGCCCCTCGTAATTAAATTTTTTATTTAATATTTGTTTGTTTTTTTGTCTTTTTTTAATATCACTTTTCCCTCATTCTGTTTTCCAGTCCTTGTTTTCATTATTTTTTATTTTTTTTGCTTTTAATGTACTATTCTCTTTTGCTTTCCGGTTCAGTGACAGCCATCTTTGCTCCAACATGCGACAACACATGAGGGAGAATTTTTCTCTTTTTTCCATATTTTCATGTTCTTTACTTAATTCCCATTTTCTTTCCCTCCTGTCTCTTGTTTGTCTGTCCCTGACGAAGGCTTTGTAGCCGCAACGTAGGTTTTTCTTGTCCTTTCTCCTTGTAAGACGTATTATTATATGGGTGTTTTTGTAAATTTTTTTTCATTCTACCGTAAATAAATTCATGTTATGTACACAAGTGAGCAAGTGAATGTTTGATGCAGACTTCTTACAAGGGGACCTGCTGCAGTTGTGGCTCAATGCTCCATCTCACAACACGGGTAAAACACTCTAGAATTGCCACGTAAACTAGTGTCTTGATGATAAATTATGAATTGCGCAACAGAAGTTCTGCTATACAGGAAATCCTTATCTTTGGTATTTGGCTAGGAAATTGTGATTGTATTGGTAAATTCGCACAACAGCATTGAAATGCTACAAAAGTTTATAAGAAGAAAAGCAAACTCAAGCGCGGACTTCCGAGAAAGCAACGGTTTGATCTAGATTGGGTATATAAGCATGTTTCAGATAACTAGCTCAGTACTTTCCGAAATCACTTCAAGATCTGACAAAGCTGAGGAGATACCCAGAAGTCTGACTCTTATATATTAGAAGTTTTAATCCGTAACACAACAAGATAAATGAGAAGAAGCCACAACTGACCGCTATTGTGAGCGATTTGTAGATCGATGCCTCTAACAGCCGCAGACTTTGAGGTATCACTGTTCTGAGGGTATGTCTGTATAACATGTTAAGCTTATCAAATATTTTAGTGAATTAATGTACATTTAAAATTGATGAATATTTAAAATGAATGTTATACTTAACATAAATCTTCATGACTATATCGTGCCTTGTGCCCGAAGGAAGATGGCTTCCACCTCTATTTAACCTCAATACTGGAGCGCATTGGCTCAGCTAGAGGCCTTGTTGTGAGATACTGACCAACGCTAGCAATAACAGCTTACCAGTGGCGTATCCTGGTAATGCGAGCTAGGCGTGCTGCTACTTAAAATGAATATGTACGCCTACTTTTAACTTCTTCCCCTCTTAATTTAAAAAACCAACTATATTCAATTACGCAACGATAGTTATTAGGGAAATACTAATTAACTTACAACTTGAAACTCACTGTCACTATAATAATCTGTATTCCCGGCAACTAACAAAAATTAATCACAAAAAACACTGGACGGACACAGCCGATTTTTACAACTCGAGAGCTGCAAGACCACCGCACGCATGTTCGTATTGTATTGACGTATCTGGCCATGACCCCGATCCACACAAACCAGTCTTCAAACGTAAATCCGAAAGGTGCAGCACGCATAGTGACGGAATTACCCGAGAAACTTCGGGCGATTGCTACCAACCAAAAAAAAAACTGCACTATAAAACGCGTCTCCACAACGGGCTGATCACCCGTTTGCCAGTCACTTCGATTACGGAAACAACAGCAAATGGGTTGATTTGCCGTTGCCCTAAAGACGTCACTAGGCGTGATGGGAAACAATGGCAAAGAAAACCTATCTGCTGTTGCCCTAAGACGCCACTAGGCGTAATGGCCACTGACTGTTTTGACGGTCGGTGGCTAAGGACGGAAGAAGAAGAAGAAGATAAAACGCGTCTGGGAAACTGAAACTAGATATACTTGTAGATTCTATGCGGGAAAAAAATTCGTTATCCTGATGCGTGCGGTCCGAAAGCAGAACATTATAAGAGAAATATTTTATAGAATAATACATTAAATTTTTATTTTCCTTCGGGCATAGGTGTGCGCAGCACGCACAGCACACATAGAGAATACGCCACTGCAGCTTACAGTCCTTTTTTAGAGCTTTTCTTTTGGGGGCTGTGCTTAAAGAGTTCATCTTCTCTTTTTCTATCTTATCTTTTATTTCGGCCCATTGGGCTGTCGATGTATTGTAAGGAAAATAATTTTGATAACTTTGGTATAATGCTAAGCCAAAAAGGAACAATCACGACTGGGTTTGTAAAAAGTATTTAATTGATGTTAAAATTTTAAAATGTATTGTATTGTTGTACGAAGTACCCACTATTAATTGACGTAACCACAGCCTCAAAGACAGTGATGTCGAAATGAGAAGTCGGATCAACAGTGACCAGTCGGCATCAGAGGGGCGTCATGGTTATAAACCACAGATAACATAATCGGGTCATATTTCGCAGGATCAACTAGTGGTGAAAAACGTGACACAGTTTTGGAAATTGTGAAACTGTTTAACAGTTGACCAACACTGATCTTGGCATAAGAATAGTGTCTTCAATGTCCAGGTGTTTTAACGACCGAGTGAAGTCAGCTAATACAACGTGTCAAGCAAGTTAAATAAGACATTACGTGAAAACAAAAACCAAGACACCGAAGCCAATAACATGATGAACACGACCTAACAGTGAGTATATACTTCTTTATTGTGTGAAATTTTTTAAGACATTGATATACTAAGAAGCTAAATTTTATTATACATCATTAATCAATAAAATGCATTGATTTGTTTATAACTGCAGCTATTGAATTATTTCAATTTCCACATGTAATTGTGTTGTGTGGTGAAAGAAATATTAATAATTTAAATTTAGAGCGAATAAATACGAGCTGCACTAACATCTTTATTAAACATCCCTTGGAGCATCAGATAGGTGCTCACAGCATGCATCTACAGCTACTTTCTAGTTACCAATCAGATTTGTCTTGAGCCCTTCTTACCTCTGGTTCACCAGCTCTCTTTTCCATTTGTGTGAACTACTTTCTAATTATCTATCCAACATCCATCTCGCCACACTCCCTAAGGAGTGGGAAGGAAAATGACAACGACGATGATTAATTTTAGTCTTTTTGGACAAGACAACAACGTTTAGACTTTCTTTACGGCGCAGTCAACAACGTTTAGACTTTCTTTACGCGCAGTCAACAACGTTTAGACTTTCTTTACGGCGCAGTCAACAACAATAAAATAGTTTTCTTAATACATTCATGATAATTCTGAGTGATTAGAAAATAATCTTTGGTTTGATTTGATTTTAAGGACCATTTTCATTGCACACGGACATATCCATCCGTGCTCCGATCTCCTCCCTTATGCCACACAAGAGGGATCTCAGAGCAGTTCCCGAACTCCGTAACACCTGCGAGGGTCCCAATGTATGTTTACAGGAATCACACATTCTATAAATATTTTTGTAGTGGGTAGGTTTTCCTAATTTTAAAATTTTGTCATATGGCCTATTCTTTGTGATTTCCAACAGCCGAAGGAGTTTTAACGGGCCACAACTTGCACACGGGACCTCCTATTTGTTGGCCCTTATGCGAAAAAGCTAGGCATCCGAACTCACTACCGAGGAGATCAGGGGGGAGTATCACATCATTAGGAACCAAGTTCTGAAAAAAATGTCCATCAATTATGTTCTCTGTGCTGGGAGCGAACACAATACCCTTAGAATTAGGGTCAGACGACCTCCCTATTAACCACTCAGACCAAACCCCACACCCTCCCCAAATAATTTTTATGTTAAAGTACGTTTCAACAGACAGACATTTAAAAAAAAAAAAATCTTTTCAGTACTGTCTTCTCGAAAGTGACAGCGTGGTCTTTAATGCTCTACATAACACATTATATCCTGATACAACTGTCTCATCTTACACACGATGCGTGAAATTACTGGACAGATTTGCGTTTCAGAATTTGTACTTTACTGTAAAGATCATTTCTGATTTATTTGTGTCTTTTATTTAACATTTTAAAATAGTGTTTAGTACATGCGAACGCACATCAGAAAATTATTTTTTTAAAACTAACGTTTATTATTGAGACTTTCCGTTGCCGTACCCTAGTCTTACGTAAGCTTTAGTGTCTTGTGAATCGACTTTTATAACAACTAAAGTTTATTCAGTTTGGAATTTGTGTACGGATTGTTGTCAGATGAATCAAGAATGTTATTTATACTCGTAAATTATTTTTGTTGGCAAAATCAAGTTTCTTTAAAGTCTTGACGCAGAATAGATGATTCCATATATCCAGCAATGACGAATGTCGGCCTGCCTGAACTGTTTTCAGGAGAATAAAACCGGGTAATTAAGCATTGCTGCTGTTGATACAACCCTGTGTTTGTGAAAAGGTAATCTCTTGCAACCTATCCGTACGACTGTACTTTATTGCAAGACAGCTTTTATCTCCCTATCAAGAATAGATAAGTCTCTCTCTACACACACACAGCTATGTGACAACAAGACACACAAATGTGAAAGAAAACTACGGATAAATGGGTGTGGGTCTGACCAACACACGGGGTAAGTTTTTTTGTAGTTTATTATCATTAAAACTCGACAACATCATAATATCTAAAGGAAAAGATCAAAGAGTCATTTACATGCATATGAAATAAAGTAGAAAAACATGCACCCTCCCCAAATGGAGAAAAGAACCATAAACTTATTAACCCAAAAGTTGAAGGTCATCACTCTGTTACAGAATGAACAGTATTGGTACTCTATGAGACCCAGTGAAATAAACAAACTTTTAGACAAATCAGATATATGGATAGTTTTTCACTCAAACAAGAAATACTCGCACACTCTTACAAATAGTGGCCACTCTTACCTAATTGCCCGGTATGGTAGGTCTGTAATATCCCTTGGTAATACAATTACTCCTTGAATATATTATCTATTTTCATTTTTATATTCTATCACTCCAGTTGTCGCAGATCCAAATTGGCCCCAGTCCATCACCAGAAAGTTAAATGAGGTGAACGCCTAATATGGTGCTTCTCCTAGAAGTGTTATTACCAACAGTTAAAACTGTGAGAGTTCTTGAGGTTCACTCTTTAACGGAAAAATACTTCAAGTATTGGGAAACATCTGGTTGCTAAAAATTAATGTTTATATGATGATGATGGTTCTTCTATCGGCCAAGTTGTGGCTGGTAAAAAAGATATATATTATATATCTCTGGGTTTTGTAAGTCCAGTTATTGAAAAAACCAAATTTATTGTTCTCCAATACTCTCTGGCGTGTGCCCGTTCACAAATGAATATGGTGACGCACAGCCAAGAAAAGGAGAAAATAACAAATCCAAAAAAGGAACAAGAAACAAAAGAAAAAGACCGCTGGCCGCTCTTGTGATCAGGTCTGCGAAGAATACAAGAAACATTTATATAAAAATTATGCTAATCCTATATTGTGACAGAGTATGTAAATATATTTACATGTATCAACACGTTTTTGCTTCCACCTGTTTCCCACCTCTCTTGGCTTTTTTTAAAATCCACGTTTCTTTAACGCAGAAGGCATTCGCTTCGATATCTGTCGAACTCAAATTGTAGCCACGCCTATTTTCTTGTTCTCTGTCTTACAGGCACTAGTAATGTTTACCAACAGACCTATTAGTTAGTCCTGAGCCGTTAACTGTATTTATCACGCGAACGATTGGGCAATCGCTGAAATATTGACAGATTAGAGAATGAGTCGTCTAATGAAGAAAATCAAGGGCGATAGGTTAAGACGTACTTTTTCGGTAATTACTTTGGTCAGGAGGAATTAATCTGAGGAAAGGGGAGATAATCAACAGTTCCTCCCCCCCCCCCCACATCCGTTTGTTCCGAACGTAATCAGCTACAACGAGAGATGCCAGATCAAAGTACGTCCGTTCTCTAGTGGCGATTCTACTGTCGGCATAAGTGTAAAAATAAGCTTTGATTCAGCGTTCGACGTAAGAATTTCCCAAAATCTAAGCGAAGGCGTGAAATCTAGCGAGTGATAGCGATTGTCTGACCATTTAATATGTATACTCCAGCTTTTCAACTCAGTTTATCTAGTATCCACAGAAATTTCAGACGTCTAGATTCGAATTCTAGATCCATTATACCAGTGGAATTTCTTAGTTTTCTTATTAGAGATAGTCATATTTCTGTATTATGGTAAATATTATACTAGTATTTTTGAGTGATTTAATTGTTAAATTCGTCATTATATTTCACTAGGATTTACTGTGTTAAATTGGCTAGCAGATTATATATATATATATATATATATATATATATATATATATATATATATATATATATATATATATATATATATATATATATATATATATATATATATATATATATATATATAGCTAATATTCTTCCAGCTGTAAAATAAATTTAATTAATTGATAGTAACCAGAAAGAGATATTTTAATTGACGAGTAAATGCACTAGGCAAGGTATCATCATCATGTGACGTATTCTTTCCAGAACGTTGTCTCCATTACAGCTGCTCTGAACGCATCACGATTCTGGGCAAGTCGACCTGTATCAGCCAAAGACAAGTTCAGACTCTCTGTGATGTCCTGGGTCCACCGTCGTCTAGGTGGACCCCTTCCCCTTTTTTCAGGGACCATGCCTTCCATCACTGTTTTTTCCAGACTATTATGTCTTTTTTTTATGACCGAAAAATTTCAGCTTCCTTATTGCGATGGTATTTAGGAGCCAATGTTCCTGTACGTTTAGTGAGTGCAGTATACCGACGATATATATATATATATTTATCTTCTATCCATCAAGTGTCAATTTTGTAAATGACTAGAATTTATTTCACGGTTTAATAAGACCGATTTATAAGCTTCTCATGTGTGTTTCTAATCAAAATCTTATAACCGAATGGATAATAAATTATAACGTGGCGCGGGTTAGGATAGATACGGATATTGTGATTAAATGTTTGTATTTTTCTTCCAAAAAAAATATAGTACGGGTCACAAACCTAAAACTACCAGCGGTCTAAGCCTACGCCTAAACCTGAATCTGAGAATAACAGATCTAAGTCCAACAGTACAAAAAGAACATTCCTATTTAAATATCGGGTCTTCAAGGTTGACCTGTTTGGCCTCTTGTTTACACCCAGAAAGAGACAGAGTACCAACAAAAAGAATTAAGAATAAATTGTAACTGGACCTATAGCTATCCAGATTTCTTTTTTCCAATTTCATATACATTCAGCCCGTTGTGGCAAAATAATCAAACATTAACATTTCCCGACTATCGACCATTTGTGGTGTGACAAGGAATTTTATACTGGGAGAGGTTACATACCTGACATTCCTTTATGTATTGGAATCCAAAGCTACTGACACTGTGTGCACTGTTAATTTTCTTACCTGGACTAATTAATGTGACATAAACAGAAATCCTAATAACAGTAACGAAGTAAACGTTCCCCAAAGAAGAGGATTTAATCAGTCTTTGAGGAGCTGGGGTTTACTTCGCCAAAAATAACACTGGATTTGCTGTGTGTATCCTAAAGATTGTTCCAGACGTTGCTAATCAACAATTAGGTAAGAACACATGAACGTGGCCACGGGTTTGTCTGGAGAGAGAGAAAGAAGGAATGAGTAATTCTTTTTTAACGTATAAGTTTTGTACTCACTTTTTTTTTGCTTTTCTTTCAGTTTGCTAGTACTGTTATTTTATTTTCAGAATAGATTCATTAGAACTTTGTTCTTTACAGTATAGTCACATTCTATACCATAGTGCTAATCTTTAGACCTTTTGGGGGTTAATACCTTCTTCTAACGGGATGTTGTCTCAACAGAGGGAATTGCACTTACGGGTCTATTTCTTTTATTATTTCTGTAGCATATGATTTTGTATTTTTCTATCTTGATATTAAATGTTGTACGGTTCTTTATGATAAATAAACTGAACATAAAAACTTAAGTACCTGTGTGTTGGTCAGATCGGTCCAATATCCCTACTCCATTAATATAGTTTCACGTTTGTGCGTCTAATTGTCGTCACTTATCTGTGTGTGTGTGTGTAAGTGAGTGGTTGATATGTATATTAATATATATATATATATATATATATATATATATATATATATATATATATATATATATATATATATATATATTAACATATACAGAAAGGAAACTGTCTGATAAACATATTTCAGTCGTACGATAGGCTGGACTAGAGTATCTTCTAAATCCAGGGACAGACTCTACCTTTCCACTGTGATCAGGTCTGCGAAGAATACAAGAAACATTTATATAAAAATTATGCTAATCCTATATCTATACACACAGACGGGGACAAGACGGTCTCTTCTCTACTTCATCAGCACTGATTAAATTTAAAAGGCACACGGTGTTTCCTTACTCCTGTCAGTTTGCAAATACCGCTGGCGGCTGAGTTCAGACGGGTCTGAGTTATGTTAGCTCGCCCGCCCCTGCTCGCCGGCGTCAGCGTACAATGAAAATTATTATTTAATCTCTCCATACGCGCTACCTAAACAATGATCGCTTGTCATTAAATAGTTATTAATTGTCGGCGTCTGTTGGCTTTGCCGTATATGATTAAAATAATAGACACTATAACAAATATGCACAAATGAAATATAACGTTGTATTCTATCCTACACTATCAGTTTACTGTCTATACGGGTGGCGTGATTTAACATATTAATAGAATATCTGGTAGGAAATCGCTACGCGTTACTTTATTTCACTCGTTTTACTAGCGAGAAAATATAAGTGAAGATTATATGTTAAAAGCTATCACTTCTTAAAAATATTTGCCCTATTATCCTTTACCAGAAAATTCAGAAATGAAAATCCTCCACGAAAACTAGTAACAAATCCACACAAGGAAATAGTTTAAGGCTGCATGCTAGATACTTCCGAATTCTGACTGACACTGACAATGGGGTTAAGAAAACAACCGTATATATATCATTAGGATTCTCTGATCTCTGAATGCCTTAATTTCGCGTTCCGGTGTTACCCAGAATTTCAGAAGCTAAGCGTATCAAGATAAAAGGCTTTATGGTCGATCTTCGTCGAGGTGTTCGACCGTCATCAAATGACTTACTGTTCCCTAACGGGTTTCTCTGTCAGAATGCCCGCTTCTGAAGATCAAAGAGCCCAGGGGTTTCTAACTTCCCCAGAGTACGAAACTTCAAAGGGTCTGTGTTTTTGTCTCTCTCAAGCTGCTTGCTTGTCTGAGAAGTATTGTGATTGACAGATTAGCTTCGCATGAGTGGACGAGGTAAACACAGCCTGAATTGCTTCCCTGTTATGACTTACAGGTCACGCAGTTTGTAAACATTGCGTTAGCTTGTGTTAAAACAAAGAAGCCGGTTAAGAGAGTAAGCTGCAGATATAGACCGTCGGTATTGATACATGGTTTCTAGCTAGCAAATCAGAGGGCAGCTATTAGGTGGCAATAAGCTGTCAGATTACTGTAGACTCTTTTTCCATTACACGTCACAGTGACATTGATTACGTTCCCGGGTAATAAGGGTCATTAATCCCCAAGGCAATACACTTCATTGGCCTCTAGCTACCCATCCAGTTGATTAAGCTAATTGGAGACTAGGGGATAGTGAGCCCCCTAATGCTGTGGGCTCTCCGGCTGTGCCCGATTTCCCGACCGTTATGTCAGCCCCTGCTCTTGGCGGAAAATATGTTTCCTTAGATCCAGCTATAACGCAATGTTCCAGACTGTTTCCAGGCTAATGAACAATGTTAATTAAAACACTACTGTTGTTAGTAAGACAATTCTCTTTTACAGTCTTGACCAGGCGCGGAATAATAATGATCTAGGCTCCCGAGCAATAACAGTAATTGAGCCGGGCAATAAAGGTCATTGGCCTCTAACCATCCATCCAATAGATTAAGCTTGATGGACGCTATGGGAGAGTTTGTCCCTTACTACTGTGGCCCTGGGGTACTGCCCCTTGGTCCTACCTTTCAGGCCGCTCCAGGTCTTGACGCAAAATAATTGATTCCTTAGATCCAACAATGAAGAATATCAGCATGCCCAGAATGTTTCCAGGTTAATGAGGAATGTTAATTAAACATTATTGTAAACTTTTATTTTTGTTGGTCAAACAAAGCTCTTTGATGGTCCGGATACAGAATAATTGATTGTTTAGATCCAGCAATGACGAATGTTACAATGTTATTAAGGTCATACGAGTAACCGGCCAGTTCAACTAGTCTGACTATCAAAATTAGTTGTTTGGCACAGAATAGTATATATATATATAAGTGAACTCGGTTAACTGACATACAGCGTTTATAGATTCTAAGTTCTGAGAAAAAAAAAAAAGGACTCAATCTACGTCAACGCAGCCAATACCTCCTCCGTGTTCAGCGAACACCGGCTGATATAGAAGATACAATGCCATTTCAATCATTATATATATATATATATATCGCAAATTGTGCTCTAATATAACCAGTGGACGACTTTAAGTCTAGGTTAAGAAGGACGAGCCTCGCTACAAGAAGGCAAAACCTGCTAGGAATAGAATATAACACGATCACCAGATGATGGAAAGAACTCGACAAATTCTAGTTGAGCAAGAGATGAGGACTAGAGTTTGACGTTGGATTAAATGCATAATGATAAAGTCTGCTGATAACATCAGTGTAAGAGAAGGTAGGAGTGGTCGAAAAACACACGGAGAATGGAATTGGAGAGACATTTTTGATTCAGAGAACATTAAATATGCAAAGTTTTGAAATAACCGGATTGTTTTGCATGTCCCAATGGAGTCAAACAAGGTGGGCTGTAAGGGTCTGTGGCCAGAAAAGAAAGATGGAGCATTAACAGACAGTGTGTTGTTCCATCTTTCATCGGAAGCAGGAGAATTAAATGCTCCCTATCACTAAGAGTGACGAGGGCGGAAGTACGAAGAAGAGAACTGGAGGCATGCGTGAAAGGGATGAAGAATGACACGAAAAGCTGATGGCACGGGGCAGAAAGACCTGGAATAAGTTTTGAAGGATAATGCCACTTGGAGAGCATATTAGGGGGATGATGTCTTGGGGAGGATGATGATTTACAAGTGGTAGCCAGACTTTCATACATTAAAAAAATTTTTAAAAGTTGTGCCTCATTTTGGTAAGCCGCGCTCTTTTCAACCTATTATTAGAGGGCATGTCCAAATAGAAAAGACTTTGCGGTCGATTTTTGTGATATTGTAATACGTACTTTCATACATGGGAGCTGGCTGAGAATAAATAGTAGAATATAACAGTTTGACAAGGTCACTAGTGTGGAACTTTAAAAGAAGTAGAAAAAATCAGTGAAACCAACAACAACAAAAAGATTTGAAGAAAAAGCCCTTGCGCTGGAGAAGAATTCAGCTGATAGTAATTACAAGGCAGTGTGTTTTCTGGATTCCACAGGGCACCAGAAATAGAGAAAACCCCCCCCCCCCCCAAAAAAAAAAAAAAATGCATGGCGAAGAGAACTGCAGACGAACAAAATGAGAGTTGAGAAGAGATGGACATTATCTGAAACGATAGCACAGGACTAGATGTTTTGGCTAGAAATGATTGAAGCTCTTTGCTTTATAGTGAGCAGAAGGTTAAGATTTGCGTGTAACTGCCTAACATAGGTAGCAGCGAAAAGAGGACCTACATTGAGAAGATGGACCAAGTTGATGTCAACTAGCTTAAGTTGCTCAAAATGAGAATCTGTTGAATTAAATACATACCATATTTTAAACATCAGTATCTGTCTGTCCGTCCTCCCGCCCGCTCGTCCGTCCGTCCACCAGTTTAAGGTCATTAAAAAGATAGAGCAAATATTTCATTACTCTATGTTTCATACAACGTTCCTTATCATTACGTAAGTTATTGGAATGAAAAAAAGACTAAAAAAAAAAACAATACGGAACAACAACAAGAGAAGGTGGACACTTGGGAGTAATGGCCAAAATATATATATACAAAACTAGATTTCCAGGCTGCTTCTATAATTCACTTCTATAATTATGGTTCCTAGCGATAACCATAAAGTAGTAACAAATAAAATGATAAACTTTACAAATACCGTGCGTGCTTTGCCATTTGCTGGAGACCCGCCAAAAAAAAAAAAAAAAAACTTTCACCAGTTTACACACGTGACCTGTGTGGTCAAAAGTATTAATTTATTGATGAATTTCTCTCAAAAAAAAACTTTATGTTCTGTTCCTTTCTGTGAGATTATCCACACTCAAAAATTAAGTTGCTTAGCACTTCGATTATTAAAATAATTAACGTAGATGTATTTACCAAAGTTCAGTCAGCATTTAGTTGCATGTTAGTGTCCGTTCCCTATAGTAATTGAAATTCGATGAATCCGATTATCTGCTTCACATAAACAATCTTAGATTTGGTGGCTGCTAGTGAAAAGTAAGGGAGAAATCTAGCTTATATAGAGAAACTGTCTAACTTTGAGTACATCAGCTTTTACTTTCTTCTAATAAAGGTGGTCGAATACACGGAAGAAAGCAATGTCAAAGTGTAACGAAATGGATTTAAGACTAAAGGCTGTCTACATATAGTGACAAGACATTTGTGAGAAGAAAGACTGAAATGATAGATTCAGATGAAAAATAACAGTGCAAATGTGAAAGTTGAGACCATTGGCTCCGAGGTTGAGAACGGAGGTTGATTCTTTCCTCACCACTTCGGACGTCTTAATTGCTATGGCCTCGACTACCTCTAACTACCCTAAGGGGATAAGGTTCAATTACGATTCACATACACCACGATACAGACCACAGATAGCTACTGTACGTAATTAAAATGACTGAGTCCAGCTCTAATTTACAAGTTTTATTTACACCTATAAACAAAACTTAAATACATGTCAAATACATAAAATTGCAGTGTAAGCACTCCTGAAACAAACAAATTCAGGAAAAATTACAAAAGTTGTATCATCAAAACCCAACCCTTCACCCACAAGTTTCACCTGTATGGAGAAAGAAGGTAAGATTAAATGACATAAACCACACTGCACTTGGTGGGGTCTCAGAAGTCGAGCCTCCACTCCAAACTAGCTATGCTAAACTCTAATGTTACTGCTAAGTTCACAGTCCTCTGGAACTACCACGAGTTTTCTACACAATCACTGCGCAGACTTCGTTCCTACCACGCCTTTCCTGAATTCTCTTGCACAGCTACCCACACCTCTACCTTCAACAGCTGTCCTCTGTTATGATCTACACGAAACTATGTCTCAGTTCTGTCTTTCTGGTCTACTACCTGTAGACTACACTTCAGCAGCTGTCCTCTGCTTTAACATCTGTAGAGAGTATTTTTACCCTTTTTCTCTCCACACATTCAGGAATTGATGACTCGGTTTAAACGCTGGGTTCTGGGCTAGTTAGCTGGTTTTTGCTGCTACCACTGGTTTTACCTGCCCGCTCCCTACTCTGGAGTCAGGCCTTCGGCGTTATTATGGCCGGGACGAATCGAAATAAATTTACAACCACGCTGGCAACTTGCCGAATTGCGGGTGTAAGAAGATTGAGCATCAGAGCTCCGGATTTTCCACCAAAATCCCTTTCAACTGGAGAATGTCTTCCCTGCCTTGGGAAAACGTATTTTCTTTCGCTCCGTCCGCCACCGGCAATTAACGCACGACTTTGCGTGTCGGCGAATGCCACAACTTTGCCGTGGGAGAAATTTTGTGGTATCAAAAATTCTGCTCTTCCCCACAAAAGCCGGTACCTGCTGTTTAGACAAAAAAACAAAACAACAGCTAAACACACAGTAATAATATATTTCAAATAACAAATAACTCCCTTACTCTTCAACACGTAACTCCCTTCTCTTCACTCTCCCCGAGTCAAAATAAACATTGGCTGACCCAGATCTTCCGTTTTGCATGACTGGTTACAATCACAACAGTCTTTCACTGAGGACCGAACTGTCTAAAATACTTTGGCCCACTTCTCGCTGACACTGAATGCAGCAAATGTTTACCACAATTAAAATAGCCCTCTCTAGGAATCAGATTCCCGTTCAGTAAAATAAATCACTTTCAAAATGTAATACAAAATAATATTCTCTTAAAAAATTCCATCTCCCGTCTACAGAACAACAATGCGCAATCGATAACGTATAACCCTGTTAGATGCTAGCATATACATACTGCTTAAAAGTTATACATAACCCCAGGTTATCAAATTGAAAACCCCGTAGTTCCACCACGTGTTTACAATTCTACCACCACGTGCTCCTGCATACATATTCATAATGATAGCACCCACGTGCTTCTCTCCCCCTCACCCCTCTGAACATCGTCTCGAATAATTATTCCGTAACCCACGCACGTGCTTACAAATTACACCTCTTTCATTCCCGTCCACAGATAGATGTGTAACTATATAAATAACTAGCAGCATTACGCTCTCAATAAAAATCACAAATACACACGCGCCCGCCATTCTGCAATTAATTATAATTCGCAGATGCGGGTTTCTCTACAGACCTGCTTTGCAATAATACAAAGCACGCCCGCGGCAACTCAACTTTTAAACCCAGCTTAAATACCGCTATTCCTTCAATAAGGAATTATTATAAACCTCTTAAGTTTCTCAAGTCTATCACTCAGATCGTATTTGATGTCTCTGGCGTTAAGAATTAACATTAAACTTAAACTGCCCAAAGAAACTTAAATGATCGACCTAGGTCTAGAAAAAATTAAATAAAGTACCACGCAAAATTCATGCTTACCAAATCTCGAATTTTCCCACTGAAAGGCAATCGAAATTTGCTTCTGGCACGCGGCTGGTAATTACGTTAAAGAGACCGAGAATTAAATTACTGCCCTATTTATCATAATCTAACAGAACGCTAACCTCGTGACGTCATATACGCGGCTTCGATTTTAACCCAATGATTTCAAATGCCGTTATATCTCAGCCAATCAGAATTGTAAACAATTCTGATGCAACCGGTACTGCTTTAGACAATGAACCGGGATTAAGCTCTGCCCTCTACTGCCAATCGAAGCAAAATGGCCGAAATATATATATATATATATATATATATATATTATATATATATATATATATATATATATATATATATATATATATATATATATATATATATATATATATATATATATATATATATATATATATATATATATATATATATATATATATATATATATATATATTTAGATATATATATATATATATATATATATATATATATATATATATATATATATATATATATATATATATATATATAAAATCCCGAAAAATGCGTCTAGCCGCATGCCCTCAAATCTTTTAAAAGACTAAACTGGTGCAAAACTGATCTAGGCTCTATCGTCCTCCCTATAGAAAAATACTGCAACAATTCCCTACACCCCAACTCTAAACACATAAAGAAGAACCATAAAGCAGATGAGATAAAACTCCACCGTTATCTCACTCAGGAAAACGTAAATAATAGAAGGAGAAGAAACATGGAGAAGGATTATCTGTAATCCCTCCTAGAAAAAATGAACAAAATGCAGGGAGAAAAAGACATGGGCCATTTGAAAGACAGAATCTCAGTCCACTTCACCACACAAAGGCTCGGAGAAACAATGATGTTCCCCGATGCGACATTATAAAAGAAATAGGTCCCTGGGGAGATTTTAGAAACACGGTCGCTAGAGTCCGGGCGTGCAAAGGTTCCGAATACGGAGCAAGCTCAGGGGACATGAAAGATGCCCTGTCACGCAGGTGTTTGCGTTTTCCCCATCTGCCCAAGGAAAGTTAGATTTAATGAGAGCAAAGAAATACTAATTAGGTAACTCTCCTCTGAATGAAAAGACATCTGAAGGTACACAGCGACCAACATGAAAGCATTTCGGTCGACTCATTGAAGACAGCAAATGATACATGAGTGAAGAGACTATATGGGCTGTCTAGAACAATGATTGACACTGTCTGAGTCTGGAAGATAACATTAAACTTAAGGCAAAAAGAAGAGGGCTGGAGACAAAAATCTAAGATAAGAAAGAGGAGGTTCCAACGAGGAGAAAATCGACAGAAATTCTGAGTCGACTTGTCACAATTATAAGGTCATATTAAATGCACACACTTATTAGGAAGGACCTAGAAATGTTGGAAGAAGAGATATTAAAACTATCAATTCGTTTAGTCTACCAATTTGCATGTCCAGGATAGGAAGATCTGAAACATTATCGTTGACTTGCTCGGAGAGGTCGCCTGGATGATAGAAAAGGATTAATACAGTGGTTCCCAAACGGTGTGTCGTGCCACCCTGGTGTGGCACGAGAGGATGGCAGAAGTGACCGAAAGATTCAAAGACAATCAAGGATTTAGAGAGATTTTCAAAAAAATATTTATGCCAAAAATAAATATGAAGGTCATTTTCTTATTTATTTTCTTACCTGTGATAATGTGGGACATATATGTATATAAATCCATAGAATTTTCAAGAATGTTTCACATTTTATTCAGTAATATAATTTATCTTGTATCAGATAGATACAGTTCTCGACGACATATTGTTGTGAACAGGGATTTTAAGCTCTGACAGATATCAAAGAAGAGAAAATAAAAAGGATTCTTTGCGTTGATGAGGGGATGAGAGTTTGTGTATCTCAAATAAGACAATATAAATGAGATTACTCTACAAAAACAAGATCACTCCTTTCATTGAATTTGTATATTTTGTGAATGAATCATGTTTTTTTTTACACTAGCTGTATTTTTTATTCTTTCTGGGTGTCTCATGATCATTTTAAAAATTGTTGTGTTATATGTTGTGAATAGAGCACTGTCAGAAGTTAATTTTTTTGTTATTTAAAGGTATTTCTTATCAATAAAAAAATCCGGTGTGACCCAGAGAAAATTGTTTGGGAACCACTGGATTAATATACAGGTTGTCTAGGCAGTAACGTTAATCCGCATGAACACTGGTAGTGGCATACCAAAGACTCGCTTCACAAACCAAGTAATAATTACAATAGTAATAGTAGTAGCGATGATAACAAACAATAAAAACAGTAACAGAAAATGTGTTCATGCCACGCATTCCTCTAGTCCTATACGACATGCTTTTTTATCTGACTACAGTATGCTTGCACGTGTATGTGCAATGACTATGAACAAAGTTCACGGACTTAAAGTTCTAGGCAATAATTGAGAAAATCCACATTTTTCTCTCAGACAACTATATGTTACCCGCCCCAGAGTGGGCACGCCAAGAAATTTATTGGTTTTCGCCCTGAACGACAAATAAAACATTTTTATCAAAGCGCATTGGAATAATAATAATGTAGCAATAATGCATGTCATGCCGTACTAGGCGATTAATATGATGATGTGTATGAGGCTGACAACCTCGTCATGTTATCAGATTGCTACAGACACCACTACTGCCGGAGTATGTAAATGCTTGGAACAGGCTTCCTGCAAGAGGACCAGCTGCTTAGGTGGCTCCACTCGATGAGTAATAAGTCTAGCAATTAGCAACAAGTAAGGAAACAGCAATGTGATACACTATATGAATTGTAACTAATGTGAATTTTAAAGAATAAACAATATGAATTGTAGCTAATGTGAATTTTAAAGAATAAAAAATATGAATGAATAAAGATATCATAGTGTAGTTTTTTTAACATTGACAGAAATCTTAATGCTCTTAGTATCTATAAACCGTGATTTAAAAACGAAATAACGAACACCGCCGGGCATTCAATATAGATACAACATTATCAAAATATTTAACAGAGATGAACCAGGCTCAATTCTTCACCATCTCTTGTAACTTCGTCACGGGTATACTGTTCAAAAAAAAAGAAACGCATAGCTACTGAAGGCACACACATTGCCATAATTTTGACATTCAATAACTTTTTTTAATTTAATGAGTTAATTGTTCAAATTGCACACAAGAATACCTTAGGGTTCAACCAATCAAGTGACAGTTGTATTGCATATGGGTCACGAGAGTTTTTTGGCGTACGGGCTTTCCCGTTAGAATGGTGTGTGGCCTCCTCTTGCATCGATCAGCGACTGGCATCTCCTGGGCATGGATGCGATCAGACGTCTGATGTGGGCCTGAGGGATGGCTGCCCACTCTTCCTGGAGTGCCTGGAACAGATCACGACGATTGGCTGGAGCAACGTCTCGGCGACAAACACGTCTATGTAGCTCATCCCACAGGTGCTCATTCGGTCTCATGTCTGGAGACAGGGATGGCCAGGGAAGGGTGAGAATGTTGTTGGCAGTCAGGAACTGCGTGGTCAACCGTGCACAATGGGGTCTGGCGTTGTCCTGTTGAAACACAGACCTTTGGGCAGCCAAAAGTGGAAGGACATGGGGTCGAAGAATTTCATTGACGTATCGTTGCGTATTCAAGCCTCCTTCAATGTGCACCAGTTGACTCCTTCCGTTGTAACTGATCATTCCCCACACCATTGCACCTCCACCACATTGCGGCGGAGCTTCATCAACGCAATTTTGGGCAAAACGTTCATTTCGCCTACGGTAGACCCTACGCTGTCTATCATGACGCTGCAACAAAAAGAAAAATTCGTCACTAAACCAGACACGTCTCCATTGATTGTCACCTGCCCAGGGACGATGCTGGTTGGCCCAAACAAATCGATTTTGGCGATGGCGGCGCGTAAGGACAGGTCCTCGGTGAGGTCGTTGTGCCCGAAGTGCAGCGTCATGCAGTCTATTCCGGACAGTTTGATCAGACACATGACGTCCTGCAGGCAATGACTGGGCAGTTGAGGAAGCTGTTGTAAACCTGTCTCTGAGGTGACGAAGCCGAATAAAGCGATCCTCCGCTGCTGTTGTCACTCTGGGTCGTCCACTGCGTTGCCGGTCTTTAACTGAGCCAGTGGCTTGGAACCGGTGCTAAAGTCGACTGATAGTACTCTGATGCACGTTTAGATGCCTGGCAACATGACTTTGACTTTCGCCTGCATGCAGTCGGCCAATAGCAATGTTCATTAAATTTATCGATAGAGACGCCATACATGTCTGCTTGAAAATGAACTGAATTTTTTTGTGTAGCGTTATCCTTTTATAGGGTTTTAGTTGCGTAGTCAGTGAATAGTGTTCACCCCAAATTTTGTTGCTTTCACGTGCGCGCAACATGAGCTCAAAAATTGCGTCATAAACACTATTAACCACTGCGTTGTAACGATTACAAAAACGAACGCAATTCAGGTCAACACGTGCATTTGACACTGTAAAGAACATTTGAGGCTGGTTTTTATATACCCTAGCACCAAATTTTACTTACAAACTCATAAAAACGCGCCCTCGGATAGCTATGCGTTTCTTTTTTTTTTTTAACAGTATAGCACGTACTAACCCCCAAGTGAGCGCCAGATTTATGCTTCGATAAACACTGATTCACATTCACTTGCTGCACGTGTTAGGCTGCTATTTACATTTGTCTTTCTTCTGTGAAAGTGTTCCTACGATTATACAGCTTACCCAGCGGTATGAAGTGCTAATTAAACTGTCAGATATAACGAGTTTGGCTCGTTAAACCTGCAGGGAGGGACTACTCTGTTTGTGTTAGGCTATTTCGGATTCGTGTTTATGGAAGACCGCGTGTAGATCCCGCGGGTCTCTGAAGATACAAAGACAAAATAGGTCTACTGTCACCTCAGGCAATGTCGTGCAAGGCAACTAATGTTAAGTTATGCCTGGGGCTTGCAACATAATCGTATCAGACAAATTGACACAGAAACCACCGCTACAACAGCAGTTGAATGTTTAGTGCAGGCTTCGTGCAAGGGAAACCTACTTACCACAAGAATATTTATAGAATGTGTGAGTCCTGTTTACACGCATTGTGATCCTCGCCGATGCTACGGAGTTCGTGCACTATGCGGAGATCCTCCTTGTGTGATCTAAGGGGGTAGATCGGAGCACTTATGGAGTTGTCCGTGTGCAATGAAGATGTTCCTTAAAACAAAACCAAAACCTGCACGAGGCCCCAGTTACACTAGTGCTTCCATGCTTCGTACGAAGCACCGGGGAAATAAAGATGATTATAGTAATGATGTTTATTGAAGGCGTTTAAGAAGTCGTTTCCTTTAAAAAAAAATACGTGTGCTGTTGCGCCTTTATGATTACGTACATATATTCCTTTATTACCTTTCAGTTCCCCGTGGAGTATAGTCCTTCAACAACTACACATCAGGTCTTTCCACCCTCTGCTTTCTTTGCAAGATCTTTCCATGTCATCTTTATTCCCGTCATGGCTATGCATGATTCCATGGTCAACGCATTTTTAGATCTGCTCTCACCATTGGAATATCACATTATTGTCATAGGAAGTAGATATAACAAAAAAAAAAAAAGCTACGTTATCACTACCTTTATAACATAACATGTAGAGTAGCCAACGAGCTGTTGGGATCTATTTTGGAAACGCTGAGTTGTCTAAGAATATATCTTGATAAAATCACGTTTTTTTTTTTTTTCTGAACAATATGAATCTGCTATAAATTCAGCCCACATGAAACCTTTACCTGTACCGTACGATCTGCTTACCTTTGATTCACATCGACAGAGGGGTGGGAAATTCAAACTAATGATATTTCACAGAAGTTAACTCCAAAGAAAAAAACTCTCCGTTTGTATCTTATACAGTTCATTAGTAAAATGACCGGAAAGGAGGCATCAAAGAAGAGTTGGCTATCCGAAGAGCAGCAGCTGGGAGACTTTTTCAGGCCATAAATCGAGGATTCCTTAGCAAAAGAGAAGTTGGTAAGAAGACGAAGATGGCTGTATACCGCTCCACCTATGTCCCAGTCTTGACGTATGGATGCGAGTCATGGGCAATGACTACAACCCACAAAAAACCAGATCAAAACCTCAGAAATGACGTATCGAATGAAGGTGGTTGACGTAACAAGAAGAGACATGGTCTGCAACCAGACGACACGTCAAGACCTAAAAACCCAACCCCTGCAGACCCAAGTAGAACAGTCCAAACTAAGATGGTTTGGCCATGACTGCAGAATGGGAGAAGATCGGATACCACGACAAGCATGGGAAACTAAGAGCCAGGGATACAGACCTCCAGGACGACCCAGAGTCCGCTGGGAGGACAACATTAGACAATCTTTGATGGACCCAGGACTAGAATGGAACCAGGCCAGAAGGAAGACAGCCGATATGATAGTATGGCGCTCTCTCTTCCAAACCTCTACACCTAAGGGTAGAAGAGGAACGGCTAAGTAAGTAAGTAAGAGTAAAACGAATTTTATAAGCGAGCTGGTGGGTTTTCATCGGGAACGCACACAAAGATTCTATAATGCTGCAGATAAAAACGAACTGGCGGGAGAGACATATTTCTAAATTTTCCTGGCGATGATTAAAAGAAGAAAAAAACCAATAAAACCTTTAACAGAGAATGTGTTCAAGCCACACATACCTCTGATACTATATGTCATGCTTGTTTGTCTAACTATAGTTACAGTTTATTTTCCATTTTTCCTGCTCCATCGTTCAAAGATCTACCAAATCATGCCTAGGATATACGGTTTATCACCATTAACTGGTTGCCTACCCCTGATGAAGAGGCTTACTATTTCAAAACGTATTTTTTGGGTATACCATCAATATATTGCCTTAGTTTGACTAGGAAGGCAAACAGAGAGAAAGGAAGAAAGAGATGAGATGTATAATGCATATTGTTTCGTATTATTGTTAAAAAGGCCATATCATCATATTTTGCCAGAACAGTCGTAACGTAATGATCGTGTGTGGAAGAAACTTAACGATAAGTCATTGTTAAAGGACACTGTGTAAATCCCAGTGGTCTTGGGAACAGACAAAGAACGAATGTGACTACTGCACCCTCAAACATATCGGTCAAGGTGACTAATATGTTGTTGCGTGGCTAGCGAATTGATCAAGTAAAACACATACGACAGATGACACCGCTACAATAGCATACGAATGATTGGTGCAGTCTTTCTGCAAGGGGACAAGCTGCAGTGGTGGTTTCATGCTCTGTGTCGAGGATTGTATCCCTTGATCTACTCTAGTTGTCCACGAAAGGCCCGACAGTGGAGTAAAAAGATGAGTTTTTCAAAGGTAGTTAAATTCGCTTAATATTACTCTTGGCACTGATGTAAACAGGAGGGTTATGCTCCTGTTTGGAGGAGTCTCACATATATTTTTAGGATGGCAAGTAAATCTTTTGGCCGAATACCATCACCAACCAAGATCTGCTTACTCGGAGCAAGCAAGAGGACATGCACATCATCATAGCTGGCAGACGCTGGAGCTGGGTTGGCCATGTCCTCAGAAGAAACCCCGATGCCATCACAAGAACAGCTATGCTATGGACCCCTGAAGGAAAACGAAAGAGAGGCCGACCAAAAACAACTTGGCGGAGGACTGTGGAGGCTGAGATGCAAAGAATGAACCAGAGTTGGGGCACTGTACGAAGGATGGCCGCCGACCGAGCAAAGTGGAATCAATTTGTTGTTGCCCTACAAGACGCCACTGACTGTTTTGACGGTCGGCGGCTAAGGATCAAAGAAGAAGAAGAAGTACAACTACTGCGTCTACTTGATTTGTTGTAAACCGTGTACCCCCCGCCCACTTCCCCTGAGATGGATATTTGATTCGTATTTATTGAGCCCCCAGCCGAAGGTAATTCAGCAAAGTATTATTAATATATTAGATCTGTATATGTTTTAGAAATTACTCTCACTGGTGCAACCATTACTGTTAATCAACCGAGTTATAAACTCCAACGAAGGATATATATGTAAATATATATATATATATATATATATATATATATATATATATATATATATATATATATATATATATATATATATATATATATATATATATATATAGTTAGGCACATAATTTCAGTTGCTAGCGCGCAGTGGCTAACCTCGTCGGCTTCGCGCAGGTGTATCCGTGTCTGTCCCTAGTTGTGTGCGATGGAACTAACGGAGTAATTTGTCTTCTCTTTGTTACTTTCACAACTGCCTCCACGGCTGGCGAAGTTGTGGATTTTAAAGTTGCTACCAAAGTGAAATGGGTTCATTTTCGATACAAGACAACAGGAGGCTGAGACACTTGGGAGTCATGACCCAAGTGGGCCCTCCCCCCTTAGAGTGTAAAGGAATATACTGGGCCGAAACACTTGACGGATGGGGGGGACTACTTCTGATGATCAGATTGCCTCCTGTTGTATCGCTCTGTAAAGAGTTTTCTATCATATTGCATGGTCAAACCAGTGACAATCGGGAAAAGACCGATGGACTTCTGGAAAGACAGATGACACTGGGAAAGACTAGAAACCGGATGACCGGGTTAGCACCCTGTAAGCTGTATTACAATTACTACAGGACTCAAAAAGTATAGATGGAGTATACTGGGCCGAAACACCTGTCGGATGGGGGGACTACATCTGATGATCAGATTGCCTCCTGTTGTATTGCTCTGTAAAGGGTTTCCTATCATATATATATATATATATATATATATATATATATATATATATATATATATATAATATATATATATATATATATATATATATATATATATATAATATATATCCTTTGTTGGAGTTTATAACTGGGTTGATTAAAAGTAATGGTTGCACCAGTGAGAGTAATTTCCCTCTCTCTATCTCTCTCTCTCTTTCTCTCTCTCTCTCTCTCTCTCTCTCTCTCTCTATATATATATATATATATATATATATATACAGTCATGCGCCGCATAACGTCCGTTCGGACAACGTCACCGCATATACGTCCGTGGTCCCATAAGGTTATAATAGAGTTCAGAAATCCCGATCGGAGAACAGGACGAAGCGGACATAACCGGACGTAGCGAAAGCAACAGCTTCCCGCACACAACAGGTGTATCTCATGTCTCTTGTATACAGTACAAAGCGATTGCGATACCAGACGTATAACGGGACAGTACATATATAACCTATAGTACAGTACATATGTCTTGATAGTCATAATAAACGCCTATGTTACTAGCCTATATATGTACTTTACTGTACTCACTATCTTTATTTTAATTTGAACTTCCGAAAATACATTACCGTGAAGTGCATCATGGCTCCCAAGCGCAGCAAAACCAGTTCTAGTGATAGCAGCAGCAAGAAACACAGGAAAAGTATTGATCCGAAAGTGAAACAAAAGGTAATTAAACATCACGAAGGTGGAAAACCAGTGAATGCTATAACTCGTGATTTGGGCATGTCGTACCCGACAGTCACGACGATCCTTAAGAACAAAGAAAAAATATTAGCCTATATACAGTATACAGTATTTTACATTATTTTTCTACTTAAACCATATACTGTACAGTATTACCCTGCCAGATACAATACATTAGCTGAAATACAGTACTGTATGTGTACAGTATCTTGGCTATTTAGTCAATACAGGTACACTACAGAATCCCATATAACTTTGCTATGTATAAAGTATAGTGTTCGCACAACGTCCAAATCGCATAACGTCCTATTTCACAGAACATATCGTGGACCTTAATCGGCGCATGGCTGTATATATATATATATATATATATATATATTTAGTGGAGTAATGTTTGAGAGTCAAGTATCTATGTCGATAAGACCATCTTAACTGTCCAGCTGCGGTGAAGAATTGTCGCTGTTGTCTGGTTTAGTTGATGTTGGTTTACAGTGAATTCTTGACTGTTCCTTCTCTCTTCGGGAGTCGAATGGCTTTTGGGAGCACTTTCGTTGCGTTGCAAGAGTAACTCCCACTATTTCGCCGCTTCGTGTATCCTCCAGACCCGTTTTTTCTAGGTGGTGTCCAGTGCTATATACTAGTAACTAGTACCAGGAACCCTTCAATATGTATGGGATGTAGACATTTGTACAGAAGGACAGATAGCACTTCACTGCAGCCGTAAAGGTGCAGTCTTCTCATGTGAATTAGTGGTAATTGTAAATTCACAATTCCTAACTTTAACACTTGAGAAGTATTTCCTCTGACTTATGACTCTAGGTATTAGGAAGTTTTATACTTTTAATTATACAAGTTAGTCCTTTGGCACGTCTCTTTAATGGAATCCTTTTGCTATCTCTTCCTGGCGTCTCGTCTCTCTGATGAGAATTATAAATCCAGTGGGGAATCTTCAGACACTCAGTTCTTATAGTTAAAACTTCGTCCACGCGACATTTAATTTCCCTAGTTTATTCTCGTTTAATTGGTTTATTTGTTACTTCAAATCCAATCACCGTGAATGGCATCATAGTTTATTTTCATCAAGGCATCGTTATAAATGTTGACATTGGCATATGTGGCATTGTAACTAATTATTGTTTACAAAACCCGAAATAATAATATAAAATTCCATAATTCCTCCATATTGCAATAATCAGGACAGACTTAACTGTTGTTAATTTTTGCAGGTCACTTCTTGAAGATAATAACTCGGTACATTTAAACAGCCATCGAAAACCAAGCTGACTGGAAACTAATACGTAATCCGAATGTCTAGGTCAGAACATTTAGCAGCTGATAACAATACACATCGTCTAACGTCTGAGTATACGTGAGCTGGTGAAAAAAAAATCAGTCTATGTTGGTTTTCATACTTTACCTTTTTCTTCCATGCCTGGCTAAACGTTCTTTCAACGATTAAAATGATAAACATGCCAGAGTAGTTGACCCTGGCATTTATCTAAAACATACCTCCAGCGGAAAGTATTATCGGCAATTACTGACAATGGGAAGTGAATCATAAGATGTACAGAACCAATGACGCATGAATAGGAGGTTCTGTGACACTCCGTAAAGAGCGCAAAGGAGTATGAGGATGATGTATACGATGACAATTATTTATCCATGTGAGGAAAAAAAAAAGAATGAAAAATAAAACCAGTTCTTCGAGCATGTCGTATTCCTGACTTGTCGGTTTTTGCCGATACTTCCGTTTTTTATTTATTCTTTGGTGTCCAAATTATGTACCGTTTCTATTGAATTGATGTTATCTAGGATACTCATCTAGATGTTAGTAATTTGATCGAAATAAATCTACACGTCCAGGTGTTCCGTGATTTTCATTTTACTCCACTGATGCTTCCTTCGCTAAATTCGCAATTGTATAATAAATTAAAAACGAATGTAAACGATTAGAAAAATACACGATAATGATATCATTCACGCAGCATTTCCTCTTCCGTCAATCTATCACACATGCCTGGTATTGTCAGGAAGCACGGAAACAATAATGTTCCCTTGAACACTTTTTACTGATGTCGTCATATACCCTAAAAAAAAACCAGTTAAAACATAATGGAATTTTTTTTTAACTTTAGCTGTAGCCAGCAGGTATCTCCTGGAACAAAAGTGCCACTTGCACACTTAATTAACCGCGCGAACATGCACCGTGCGTAATTTGCTTGATTACATTGCTATTTCAATACACGCAAGACAAGGATACATCAACAACAAAAAAATTACATCAGATGTAAAATGCACCACTGAGCTAAGAACAGAATATGCGAAGAAAAAAAAAACAGCGTTCTGAAAACTGAGAAGGATATTATGCAATAAATCCTTGTCACTGAACAGAAAAAAGCTTATGAAGTGTTAGATCAAGGAAAACGTATTGTATGGAAAATTTGTCCTGGCTCATCATCAATAGCTGCAATCTCCACGTCGAACTTCGGCTGCAAGGAATCTCCAACGTCTTCTGCCTCTTGACATGATGGTGCCACTCTAATAGACTCTTTCCTGTCCATCTCTTGATGTTATTTTCCCACTTATAGCGCTGTCTTCCTCTTGCACGTCTGCCTTCAACTCTGCCTCCCATTATGGTCTTCAGTAAGTAGATGTGACCACTGCATGTTCCCTTGTAACAAGCCTGCACCAAAGCACTCGTGTGCTATTGTAGTGGTTGTTTTTGTGGTGATATGTTTTACATATTATTAATCGCCATTTACGGCATGCATGAGGAAGCAGTGACCATATTTCTATCATTGTCTCCTCGGAGATTCCGGAAAAACTATACGGGACACTTTTTCTTGGTGCTTTGAAAGAAAACGAATACGGTAAATCTTTCAAAAGTGCGTTCAATGATGATGAATACATTCGCCAAATCAAACACATGTGGCGAGTTGGCCAAAAAAAGTATGTTTATACATGCTGGTTCAGAGATGATGAATACATTCGCCAAATCAACACATGTGGCGAGTTGGCCAAAAAAGTATGTTTATAAATGCTAGTTCAGGGATGATGAATACATTCGCCAAATCAACACATGTGTCGAGTTGGCCAAAAAAGTATGTTTATAAATGCTAGTCCAGAGATGATGAATACATTCGCCAAATCAACACATGTGGCGAGGAGGCTAAAGAAGTGTGTTTATAAATGCTAGTTCACGGATGATGAATACATTCACCATATCAACACATGTGGCGAGTTGCCACTAAAAGTGAAGCGATTTGGTATATTAGACCTGGCATGAAGTTAAAAGAAAATTTCATGAAAACATTTCTTGAAAGCGTTACGCTGAACATCTATACTGATATTTACGGCCTGCCCTGATACCTCGGAGTGGTTCATCCATATTTATATGATTCAACAGGACTATGGAATTAGGTGCTCAGCCACATGTGAACTAGTTGGTCAGACAGAAAGATTGCAAGGCTTCTCAGTGATTTAATTATTAACGTTCTTTGATTCGTTTTTGACTCCTATTCAAGAATAATGCTTGAAATCAATTTAAGTAAGTTTTTTAAACTTTGTTAAATCATAATTGTCCTATAAAGGTTATGAACACCTTTGATTATGTAATATAGATTAGAAGAATAAAACCTAAAATGGCCCATAAACTGACGTCATAATAAACTGTCAAAATAGCTGCCTGAATTTAAGTCATGTGCTAAGTCACAGTATCATCATCATCATCTCAACCCGTAACCCGTCATGGGTCGTAGGGGTGCCATGGTGGAAGCATCAGCAGACAGGATCCTCCACTGCTCTCTATCCTCAGCAATGCGTACAAGTTTGGAAAAACCGTGCCCTGCCCATTCTTTGATGTTATCAGCCCAGGATTTTCTTTGCCTTCCTCTTCTCCGTTTACCTTCGACTGTCATAGTATGCACGCTCAAAATCCACGATTGTACGAGCTCATTTTAGTGAGTACATTTTGAGACGTGTCTGCCATTTTAAGTGGTTTCCCGTATTTTTGGACCAAACTGTCAGCCACTTCACGTGACTTACCGTATATTAAGAGTTGAAGAGAACGAATCTTACACTGAACTACACAGTCATAATATTTTATGTAATAAAATAACATTTATTTCTCTTTATTATGACAATCGTTTCATGTTGATTAGTTTGATGTGCAGAAATAATCATTTCTTAAAATGGGAAGGGACATTTCAATCGCCCTATACTTTTATACATGGTACCGGTCATCAAGACCGCCGATTTTAAGAACTAAATTCTCATGTGGAAGAAGCAAAATTCCACATTTCAACAAGTTTTGGTTAACGGTTGAGAAAGTGATTATGGACTTGATTTGCGCTGGTCACTGGTTTCTGTCTTCAGTTGCCGTTGGTAACGATTACAGGATCCAAATCAATTATCAATGTCTGTCCGCGGCGTTTCCGAATGAGTAATGATATCATTAGCATGTATTTACATTGAGAGTGTTATTTTAGATTCTTCATCCAGAGTCTCTTTCCGCAGTTTTGTGAGGAAGAATGTTTTAACCAAAGAGGAAACGTCGATAAACAATTTTTTTGTTATTTTTTTTTTTTTTGCATTAGTTTCTGTAGGTTAATTCTTCCTTTCTCAGTATATGAGAACAATGGTTAATTTTGAATCAACAGAATGCTTAAATATGTAGAGCGAAAACGGATATAATATACTGGCCAACCACAACCGACACTCCCACAAACATACGGATCCAGAGTGTTTCAGTTTTCAGGAAGCCATTTTTACTTTCGCTTTACATTATCGAAACGTACCACACCAAATTTCTGAAGCCGTAATTATTACTTCACACGACACTAAAGCCAAACAGAAGATGACGTTAAATAAATTTCCAGTAAATCCAGTTTTGGCATGGGTGAGTTCAATGAGTAAAGGTACAAAAAGGTAAAGGATCCCGTTATACGTCCATTGAGGCATATTGGGAATATGGTGTTAGGCCCATATTTTCCTGACCGTATGGCTGTCGTAGATGTTTAATAGGAGAATTAAGACTTGGGTTGGTCTCTTCTGAATAGATTAGAATAAGTGATAGTCACAGTGAGAGATA